>JAPCYS010003688.1:0-58290 GCA_028641055.1 Alopecurus myosuroides | reverse complement strand
TCGCTTGTGACATGAACATCCATTGCTTCCTAAAAGAAGCTCATCGGTGCTTGTCCCACAACCACCTATAATCTATAATCTTTGAAATTCAGTACGACTAAGGGACGACACAGAGCCGGATCCGCACACCCATGGGTTATGGATGCCAGCCTCATACTCATGCAATACTCCCATTCCAACAAAGAGGCAAGTTGTGATGTCCATTGTAATATACTTCTGATTTTATTTTTCTATCCAAACTCATCTCCAGACTTGAAGATCTAGCTACATGTGCACTTTGACCAGAAGCAACCTCTAGCTACGTATGCATCGTTCGCGTAGCCTCCCAATGGATGAAGCAAAATACGGCACCATCCGATCTAGCCAAGGCTTGCTACCTGCGTTTGGAGCCACATCCTGGCTGTTGGGGCGGTTGGTGAAGTCCGTGACCATGTACAAACCCTATTTTAAGGGGCTTCTAGGTGGGCCCCAGTGGCTTCACAAGTTGGTACTCATGGTTCCGGTATTTTTTCTGATTTTATTGAAGAGAAAAAGAGAAAAAAGGAAAAAGGACAAGAGAGTAAGGTGGATGTCGATAGTCATCTCAACAAGTCCCTCGGATGATCCAGTAGGGTTTCTATTAAGAGAACGTAACGACGATGGTGACGATCGTCGGCTAACAGGGGGCACGATTTACCCACATTCGGGGCCCTCGTAGAGGTAAAACCCTTACTCATGCTCTTTCGATCTGTACTATCAGTAGATCGGTTACAATGGGGGATGCTCAAGTCGAGAGTATGATCTCGAGCTCAAGGCTTTTGTGGTCTAGCTTAGATTGGATCCCCCTCGGTGGTTCTCCTAGCATTATATAGGTGACTAGGTCTCAAACCGTGTCCGGGGGGTTACAAACCCTAGTTTTAGGTCGGTACAAGTTTCCTTCTTGACCCGCAAGTCTTTGCGGGTGGGGTTCAGTTGGGCCTTCTAGAACTGTAAGGTGGCACCTCCCCTTGGGCTTAAGTCTTCGGCCTTGGACCGGGCAGCCTCACCCGATAGGTCCAGGATTCATCCCCACGTCAATAGCCCTCGGGTTTTTATTCGACTGAGAATCAGTCGAGTGGGCACTCATAGTCCGCTCTTTGATTTCTTCGACTGGTCATTCAATCGTATGATTAAAAGGGTGCATACCCTGCGCGCAATGCGCTTCCGTACTCGAGTATCGAATGATTAAATGTGCCTTGTATCGGCTGTTTTTGCAGAAGGATGCGGCTCAGTCGCTTGGCTCTCCCGAGAGATCAGGGCCAATTAATTGCATCTAGGGCAAACACGTTTCTGGCCTACTCAAATTCGAGACCTCTGACTCGAACTTGGCGAGGTGATCGTTGCGACTGGGCCGTGGAGGTCTTACCGGGTCAAACTTAACCTAAAGGGGTACCTGACGCGTCCGATAGGATTTTTCTTCGTGTTGTTGACACGGAATTTTACCGGAGGACGCAGCTTGAGTGTGATTCCAAGCCCACAAGAGAGATCTTTGGGTCTTACCTTCGTACTCGAAAGAATACGGCATCCGGATGTGCCTAGTCGGCCGAACGATCCAGGATAGGGATGTGTAAATACATCGTGTGATGGAATTGCGAGAGCCACGCATTCGTAATTTTACCTTGATCATGTTCCTGCGACCCTTCGAGTGAAGAAATATTCCTTCCCTGGTCTCGTGCGAAAGAGATTTCGCGTTTTGTGAAGTTCATACGGAAGAAATTCCGCGCTACGATGAACCCATACGAAAGAGATTCCGTGTAAGGGTGTATATGTGAAAGAGATTTCACGTCTTGTTGTGCCCATACGAAAGAATTTTCGTGTCAGGGTGTTTATGCGAAAGAAATTTCGCGTTTTGATGTGCTCATACGAAAGAATTTTCGTGTCAAGGAGCTTATGCGAAAGAAATTTCGCGTCTTGATGTGCCCATACGAAAGAATTTTCGTGTCAGGGCGCTTATGCGAAAGAAATTTCGCGTCTTGATGAGGTATGCAGTGATGTCACTGCGCACTTGCTTCGTTCTGACTCCTCCCGATGGGACGTGACGAGGCTAAGTAGAGCGTGCGGGCCCATCTTGTCAGCTTTTTGACCGGAAATGATAGGTCGTGTCCCGGTTTTTCCGCTGGCCGCGCGCTGTAAATACGCACGATCTTTTCGTAAAGATCGTGCGGGGGTAACTGTCCCCGCCGCTTCGTTTCCACTTCACGTGTGGAAGCCGCGATGCGTGCCACGTCGCTTAGATCTACGGCATGGATCACTCTAGCCCGGGTATAAATAATGACTTCTAGGGGAGGGGTAAATTTCCCGGCCTTTAGTCATCTTCTTCCTCCTCGCGCACCCTTCTTATCTGTGAGCACAAAACGTCCTCCAATGGCGGGAGCGAAGAAACGCAGCGTTGCTCCTGCGTCCTCGAGAGATGTGGAGAGCGCTTCCACCGCGTCTCCCGTGAAGACGGGCGATTGGCGCGCCGCAAACACCACCAAGAAAAACATCACCAAGATGCAGCGGGAGGGACTACTCCCGCTGGAAGCTGACAAGCGCGTGCGCCTGTCCAAGAAGGAGGATGTCACTAACCCCCTCGCCAACGAGCATGTCTTATTCTCCGAGCACGTCTCCCGCGGCCTGTCGCTCCCCCTCCATCCATTCTTGGTCGGGCTGCTGTATATCTATGGTATACAACTGCACCACCTCTCTCCAAACGCGATTCAGCACATATCGTGCTTTATCGTGCTTTGCGAGTGCTTCCTGGGGATCCGCCCGCACTGGGGGCTTTGGAAAGCCATCTTCAAGGTGCGGATCTTCCGGGAGAGGGCGCAGCCAGGCGAGAAGATGGGAGAGGCGCTGCGTACCGGAGCCTTCGGGATTCAGGCGAGTAAAGACATCCCCTACGTAGAGATGTACTTCGTCGACTCGGCGCAGGGGGTGGAGGAAGAAGTGGTTATACGTCACCGACAACAGCACGAATGGAGCTCCGGAATTCCAGCCATTCGCCACTCTGAAGCGGCGGAGATCCTGGCTGCACAAGCACACTGCTGAAGAAGGTAAAATTGTCGCTCCCCTACTCTTGAAGGTGGCGAGCTTCCGCGACAAGGAGTTAAGGACCCCGCTGAATGGGATACAACTGTCGGGTGTGTTTCTTCGTTGACGGATCCAGCCCCTTCAAGAGAGGCGAACCGCCATGTGGGAGTACATGGGCATCAAGGACCCGAGCCGCGTTTGCGAAGACATCCTTTCGAACTCCGAGTTCAAGAAGAAGATCGCAGCCATCACCAAGCTAAAGAAAGGAGAGGTCTGCTCAGCGCGCCCTCTTGAACCATTCGAAGCTTCAAACCCTCCCCCGGCTGAGGTGGGTTTTTTTTAATTCTTCTTTCTTGCTTTTTGTTTCTTTCAGTTTGGATCTTCATTTGTTGAGAATCTTTTCTTCTTTCTCTTTTTCGCCTCCATAGAGCTTGAAGGTGGCGACATGCTACCCGCCAATTTCTGTGGATGATGCCTCAGATCTTCTAGCGAGTAACATTTAAGCCCCTCACGAGACTAGCGTCGCGGAAGCTGACTCAAGCTCTGAACGCGACTATATGGATGATGAGGAGGAGTCGGGTAGCGACCAACTTTGCCACCGTAAACGCAGCCGGCGCGAGGAGGAAGAAGTCACTTCCAAGGATAGTTCCTTGGGTGACGAGTCCGTCAAGGATGCTGAACCCCTTCAGGTATCTCCTTTGAACGTGCTTCCTCCCGTGTGCCGTCAATCGAGGGTCTCCACCGCCTGGAACCCAGATATTTTCGACGATGATGATGAGGACGAGTAAGTCCTGTGCATTTTTGTTTTTAATTACAAGTCTTCCTCTCTTTCTTCCCATTATGGCTCTTTATCTGATTTTTCTTTTAACAGCAGTATTGCGGCCATCAGCCCAGGCCGGTTTGCTTCTTCGATACCTTCCGTGAAGAGAAAAGAGACTGCCGCGGATCCTGCTCCAGCTACTGAGGTTGCCCGAAGATCTCCAAGCCCCGCAGGAGCAACTGAAACCCCAGAGTACGGGATGCCCGGCTTCGCGGGTGGAGCGTCAGCGAGTAGGGAAGTCTTGGGTAGCTCAGCAGACCATCTGTCTACTGCCCAGGGCAAGGTAAGCCCGTTTTATTCTCTTGTAGCTTGCTTCGCTTGTTCTTAATTGTATCGGGTGCACGGCAGTGCTCCCGATGGGAGTAGCCCCCGAGTCTATGGTCAATTGCTTGCAGTTGGCCATGGACTCAAGTCGAAGCGTTCTCCTTTCGCTCGTATGTTGGCCTTGTTTTTCATCGGGTGCACGGCAGTGCTCCTGATGGGAGTAGCCCCCGAGTCTATACTCTACTGTGTACAATCGTGCATAGGCTCAAGTGACGTATCCGTGGTTTTTTTGACTTGGAACTTTGCAGGCCCTTCTCGACTCCCTCGCTGCTTTCGGGCGCCGCGTGCGTTTGGCTGAGGTGGACTACGTTTCCCTTAAGGAGGATCACGACCGGTTCGTCCAGGACGATCTCTCCCTTCAAGGTAGTCTAGTGCGCCCTTCTTGTCTTTATCATTTCTTTCTGATCGTAATCGTTGCTCTAACCGCATCTTTTCCGTTGCAGATGAAGTTACCCGCCTGAAGGCTGAAAAGGCAGAGGTTGTCTCTCGGGTGAAGACCCTTGAGATAGAGCTGGAATCTTCCCGAAAGGAGTTGGAGACCACTCGTAAGCGCTCAGACGACCTTGAGGGGAGTCTTGCGGAAGCTCAGTGGGCTCTGAAGCAGCTGGAAGAGGGGGTGCGAAGCGCAACAGTGACCTTGTCTGCTCCATCCGATCTTTGGCTCAGAAGCTCGTTGGTAAGTTGCGTTTAGCTATTTTTCGATTGTGGACTTTATTTTCCCTTTTCTCTGATGATTGTTTTGTATTTGTCTCAGATTCTCTTGGGGTTGGGCTGGAGCTTCCTGGATATCAGCGACTGGATGCCCTTACCGACACGTGCACTCAGCTCCAGGAACACGCGAATAGAATCTGCTCCCTTGTTGGTGATGCCACTCGAGTGTTGACACAGTTCCACGAGCGCCTGTTCGTGGACGGCGGTGGTTCCACCTACTCTGGGTGGTCTTCTGCAGGTCTTCCTAGGCGATGAAGATCTCCTCCACAAGTTTTCGCTTGCGCAGACTGAGTGCGGGGCCAAGATGGCTATCCAATTTTCTCTGACGCATGGAGTCTCGGGTGACCTGGATAAGGTGTGCTCAGAGCTTCCGCGCGACTCGCTGGGCAAAAAGGTAGCGATCCGACCTTTTGGCGAACGTGCTGAAGAGCTTGCGAGGATGCTTTCGGGTGTGCTTTCTTGCGGCGGTCGTAAAGGCCAGCCTTCCGCGAGTGGTACTACCTCTGCGGCTCCATAGGATAGCTTTTTTGTTTTCATGTGCTCTTGATGTAATGAACCCCGTGATGTATTCCCGTACTTTATTTTGCCTAATCGAAGTATTTTCTGAAAGTGTCAGCGTTTTTGTGTTTTGCGCCTTACTTTGTATTCTCCCGATGGGAGTAGCCCCCGAGCGCCCATAGTTTTGGGTATTATATTCTCGAGTGGGGTCTTGTATTGTCTCTGAATCTTCGTTGTTCCTTTCCAGGTAGTGGATTCCAGCGTAGAGTCCTCGAGTGGAGCTGCTTCGCAGGTCAATCCCTTGGTTGCCGCTGCCAGCACATTTTCATCACTCCGTGACCGCGTCGCAGATGGCGATTGTAAGATGAAGGCTATGCGAGGTGTGGATGATGTCGCGAAGTCGAAGCAGAAACTTGCAGCGGAGCGTGAGCAATATGTGATGGAAGAACTGGTAGCTGTTGCAAAGGGCATGCTCTGTAAGTTTGCGAGCCCCCGAGTATTTGTCTTTGGTCCCTGTCTTTGTTTTGACATATTTGTTTTCCTTGCAGTTGTTTAGCTGGACAGAGTCTGTGAAACCCATTGGGTTGACAACCACATTTTTCACGAGTCGGGTAGCTCAAAACCTCATGCAAACAACTTTTGGTCCGACCGCAACCGAGGTTTTATCCTGGCTACCCTGAAGTATCGGGCGAGTCAAGCGCACATAATCGTCGAGTCTTGTCGCGAGGCTCTATCTTATGTCCATCGGGCATTTTACCCTTTGGGCGTTGTCCCGGATAGCGTGAGTGGTCTGCTGAGGATATCAACAACTTGTCAGTGGAGCTCAAGTGGCATTTGCCTTTGTTCGCCTGTGGCACCCTGAGGTCAACTTTGTCTCTGTGGCGCGACTTCCCAACTCGAAAGGTCCACCGGTGGATCTTTCTCCTCATTATGCGGCTGTGCGTCCTGCAACAGAGCAGGTTGTTCGACTGACTTCTGAGGAGATTGATCAATTGCTTGCGGATGCGGCTGCGCGCCGACAGTTGTAGATAAATATTTTGTATTCTTTGTTGTAAGGTGTTTGAAGGTGTAAACCCTGTGACCTTGTATGTTCCAATCGATATTTTTAAGGTGTTTATAAGGTGTGCACCTTGTTATACCCTGTATTATTTTTATCGAGTTTGAGTGCTCGAAGGAATGTTGTGATGCTAGCTAGGCGTAGCCCCTGTGTGTTGGGGGTGTTTACCTGTCGTTTTAGCATTTAAAGAGAGAAACTGCGATAGTCTTTATAGTTATGGTTGAGAAACCATGTTTTTTTTATTGCTATGGCTGAGAAGCCATGTGTTTGCTCGAGCTACAGAGTGGCTGGTACAGCCTTATTTCTTGCGAGTAGAAGATTAAAAATCCTAAGGATAAAACTTGTGGAGGTGTGCCACGTTCCACGGGTTGGAGTAGATGCCGCCGTTCTTCGGGTTCTTCAAGCGATAGGCGCCTCCTGGGATGACTTCATGTATGATGAAAGCTCCTTCCCATGGTGGCTCGAGCTTGTGCCCCTCCTTTTGCTTGAGCCGCAGCACCAGGTCTCCTACCACAAAGGATCTATGGCGTATGCGGCGACTGTGGTAGTTGCGCAGTGACTGCTGGTAGACTGCAGATCTTGCGAGTGCGATGTCCCTGATCTCGTCCAGTGCGTCCATATCATCTGCGAGTGCCTTGTTTGAAGTTTCTTCGCTATATGCGACGACTCGTGGGGCGCTGAACTTGACGTCCTCGGGTAGCACGGCCTCAACGCCGTATACCATGAAGAATGGCGTGTAGTTTGTCAACCAATTTGGTGTTGTTCGCAGACTCCATAACACTGATGGTAATTCCTCGGTCCAGTGCCCTGCTGCTGGGTGCAGTCGATTGAGTAGCCGCTTCTTTAGGCCAGCCGACACTAATCAGTTGTATCGTTCGAGTTGGCCGTTAGTTTGCGGGTGCGCTACCGAAGCGAAACTGAGAGTTGTTCATTTTTCCTTGCAGAATCCTGAGTTTCTTTGGCGGTGAAGTTGCTGCCGTTGTCTGTGATGATGTTGTGTGATAAGCCAAATCTGCACAGATGGAGTTGAGGAATCTCACGGTACAGTCGGCGTGCGCGAAGGTGACTGGCATAGCTTCTATCCACTTTGTAAATTTGTCGACTGATACGAGCAAGTATGTGTATCCTCCGGGTGTTGACTTGCGTAGTGGTCCCACCATATCTAGCCCCCATTGAGCGAAGGGCTAGGCAATAGGGATCATTTGGAGCTCTATGGCACGGGCGTGTGGCTTGGGCGTGAACCTTTGGCAGGCGTTGCATCTGTCGACTAGGTCTTTGGCGTCTTTGGCTGCTGTGAGCCAGTAGAATCCTACCCTGAAGGCCTTGCCCACGATTGCTCTCCAACTGGCATGGTGCCCGCAGTCTCCTTGGTGTATGTCATTGAGCAACTCTTTGCCATCTTCAGGTGCGATGCATCTTTGCAGTACTCCTGATATACTTTGCTTGTATAGCTCTCCATTGATCACCCGAAAGGATTTGCTGCATCGTACTATCTGTCTGGCCTCGCAAATGTCTGTTGGGAGCTGTTTGTTGGACAAGTAGTCGAGGTATTTCTGCGTCCAGACTGGCTCGACCAAAAAAACTTGCCTTGAGATATTGTGGATTAGCTCGATGATAGCAATTTGCGGGCTGGTATCTGCTTCCACTGCTTCGGGTGTTCCTGCTGGTTTCTTGACTTTGACTGATCGTTTGATCATTCTTTCGAAGTAGATCCCTTGTGGGATGGGGGCGTTTGTTGACCCGATGTTTGCCAGTTTGTCTGCTTCCTCATTGCTCGATCGCGCGATGTGCTTCAGCTCGCACCCCTTGGCACTTCCTTCTAGTAGGTTGTACATGTCACGGTAGGCGACCATGTTATCCGCGATGGCGTTGCACTCCTTCATCGTCTGCTGCACGATGAGATTTGAATCCCCGTATATCATCAATCGAGTGGCCCCGCAGGCAATCGTCATCTTCATGCCGTGCAGGAGGGCCTTGTACTCCGCGTCGTTGTTGGACACTGGGTCATTAGGAGGGAAGTCTAGTCACAGGACGTACTGCAGCTTGTCGCCTCTGGGAGATATGAGAATAACTCCGGCTCCGGCTCCTTCGTTTCTTTTCGACCCGTCGAAGTACATGATCCAGTTGCTCGTGTATTCTGGACGTCCTGGGGTTTGCAGCTCCGTCCACTCGCTAAGGAATTCCACGACGACCTGGGATTTTACAGATTTGCGCCCTGCATATATGATGTCCCAGGCGCCTAGCTCTTTGCTCCATTTTGCGATTCTTCCGGATGCCATTGGGTTGTTCATGATAGTACCGAGTGATGCGTCATTTAGAACCGTGACGGTATGCTCTTGGAAGTAGTGTTTGAGTTTGCGGGCAGTAAGGACCACTCCATACGCGAGTTTCTGGTAGTGGGGGTATCGCTGTTTGCATGGCGAAAGTACCTCGCTGATGTAGTATATTGGCCTCTGAACACCGTTTGCCTATCCGTCCTCTGGCCGCTCGACGACAATGACTGTGCTAACGACCTGGTTTGTTGCGGCTAGGTAAAGGAGGAGTGGTTCCGTTTCTTCTGGCGTTGCCAATACGCGTCTGCTCTGCGGCGCTCTTTTCAAGTCGATGAACGCCTTCTTTGCTTTTGTCGTCCACTCGAACTTTTCTGTTTTCTTTAGCAGCTTATAGAAGGGGAGTGCCTGCTCGCTTAATCTTGCGATGAATCTGCTCAGAGCGGCCAGTCTCCCTGCGAGCTGCTGTACATCGCGAAGATTCGTTGGCTCCTTCATTGTCAAGATTGCTTGTATTTTCTCTGGGTTGGCCTCAATTCCTCGGGCGGAGACCAGATACCCGAGAAGTTGTCCTGCAGGAATGCTGAGGACGCATTTTATCGGGTTAAGCTTGATCTTGTACACGTTGAGAGCGTCGAATGTCTCCCTGATGTCCTCGAGGAGTGTGCCCTCCACTCGAGTTTTTATGACGATGTCGTCATCGTACACTTGTTCGTTCTTGCCAATGAGCTTGGCGAGGAATTTTTGCATGTAGCGCTGATATGTTGCGCCTGCGTTTTTTAGCCCGAAGGGCATTGTCGTGTAGCAGTAGACACCGTGAGGTGTAATGAATGATGTCTTCTCCTCATTCTCTTTTTTCATCCAGATCTGATTATAACCCAAGTAGGCGTACTGGAAGGAGTGTCGTTGGCAGCCTGCAGTGGAGTCCATGATCTGGTTGATCCGTGGTAATGGGAAGTTATCCTTGGGGCAGTGTTTTTTCAGCGACGTATAGTCGATGCACACGCGAAGGATCTCGGTATTTTCTTCGGGGCCAGCACCGGGTTTGCTAACCAGGTGGACATTTTGATTTCTCTGATGAATTTTGCGGCGAGTAGTCTATTCACCTCTTCTCCGAGTGCCTTCTGTTTTGGCTCGGAGAATCGTCGGGTCGTTTGCTTGACAGGTTTAGCGTCTTTGAAAACTTTTAGTGAGTGCTCGGCGAACTCCCTGGGTATCCATGGCATATCTGAAGGCTGCCAGGAGAAAATTTCCCAGTACTCACGGAGGAGTTCGACGAGCGCGCCTTCCTATGGGGACGAAAGGGTGGTGGACACCATCGCCGTCTTCGAGGGTTTATTTCGGGTGCACTTGATGTTTACGAGTGTCGCTGTTTGCACTGAACCTGAGTTCTGGAGCGTTCTTTTTGGTGAGCGGCATCACGGAGTGATCCGTCGTCATTTCCAACTCTTCCAGCTCCTCCTGCATCCCGAAAGATTTCACGATCTTGTTGAACTCAATATCGCACTTGTCTGACTTTTGGAAGTCGCTATCTATAGTGATGGTGCCATATTCTCCTGAGAGTTTGAGCTTCAGGTATGCGTAGTGTGGTACCGCCATGAATCTCGCGAACGATGTTCGACTGAGAATGGCGTGGTACTGTGAGGGTCAGTCGACTACTTTGAAGTCGAGGAGTTCTCTCCTGTAGTTTCTGGGGTTTTCGAGCACCACCTCCAAGTTTGTTGTCCCGAGTGGTCGAACTACTTTTCCTGGTACTATCCCGTGGAAGGATGTTTGTGACTCTGGGAGTCCGTCCAGGTTTTTGTTCATCTTGCGGAGTGTGTCCGCATATATGATGTTGATTCCGTTGCCACCGTCCATGAACACACCCGAGCCAGGTCGTAGTTGCCTATCTGCGCCTGAATGACAAGCGCGGCGTGTCCTGGTCGATGTACCCGAGGGGGATGGTCTTCTTTGGAGAAGGTTATCGACTAGTCAGCCATCTTCTGGTTTCGGGTGTGGATGGTGGAGTTTGTACTGCCATGATCACTTGGCGTGTATTTGTCTTCTGAGCTCTTCGGGACGGGCAAACCATTTGGATCATTCCTAGGAGTCCATGTAGGTTCGGGTACCCATTGGCTCCCTGGTTTGCGGCGGGTGGCGCTGGTAGCACGGCTAGTACCACGGTCTGATGTCCTGGTGGAGGTAGGGGCTAAGGCGGGTGGAATCCTCCTGGGAGTTGCGGGTATCCCCGGCTGAATGCGGCTCTGTTTTTCTTTGTGTAGGCCTCATGGATGTCTTGGAATTTCCGGCAGTCCTTGACGAGATGAGTCGCCTTGGTCTTGCCTGTGCGATTATCTGTAAATAGATATAGCGTGCAGTAGCCGTCAAGGTCTTCCTCGAGAGTTTTCTCATCTGGCTTTGGTTTCCATTCGCGATTTCCACGAGCCCCGCCGTCGCGATTTCTCGTGAACTCTGCCGCCACCAATTCTTCCCGATCATCGTGGTCGTAGTGTTTCCTCCTCTTCTTTCGGCCGTGGCGATCCTCCTCAGGCGCGAGTGAATGTGCTTTCTCGTTGCGCACGGAATCTTCGCCGTTAGCATATCTGTCGGCTATTGCCATCAGCTCCCCGATAGTTTTGGGTGCAGCTCGCCCCAATTCTTCTCGGAAAGCGACGCGCCGAGCACCTTTGGAGAAGGCTTCAACCGCAACTTCTTCTGACATATTTTCCGCGGTATTTTTGAGCGTGGTCCATCTCTGGATATATGCACGGGTGGACTCGCCGCCTTTCTGCTTGCACCCTTGCAGTTCTTCGATGGTTGCGGGTCGCTTGTACGTCCGTTGGAAGTTTTTCTCGAAGTCGCGGGTGAGATCCTCCCAAGATCCATAACACCCACGCGGTCTTCCTTCGAGCCAACTGCGGGCGGCGCCTATGAGGTGCAGGTTTAAGTACTGCATGGCCGTCGTCTTGTTCCCGCGCGGGCACTTCACCGCGGTAAGGTAGTCCCCGAGCCATGACTTGGGTTCTATCGAATCGTCGTACTTTGGGACCTCCGTCGAAAGTTTGAATCTCTTAGGCATTGGTGCTTCGAGGATGCTGCGACTGAAGCATATGGCACCACATGCCTCTTCGTCAGAGGAGGTGGACAATGATCGGTCGCAATTCCTGCATGTTCGGGCCTTGTCGAGCCTGTTTTGCATGATGCGTCCACGCGCGTCGTACTCGGGCCGGTGGCGATCGTCTTCGCATCGTGGTTCCCGGCTGCGATGTCGCGATCGGCCTCCATGGTGCCGCGGGCTGCGGTCGCAATCCCGCGGGCTATCTCTGTCGCTACCCGAACTAGCACCGCGGAGTCGGGCTTCTTTTCCTCGGGCGCGACGGGGTGATTCCTTGTCTACCCTTATAGGTGACGTACTCCCGCGTCTGCGGGGTGTTTTGTCCTCCCTCGGGGTTTTTTCCGCTTCTGGCGTTGTCGCATTTCTGCGGGTTTGAGTGGCGATTCTTGCGGATGCCATGCCTAGCCCCTTCTGGACCTGTCGATGTTGTTCCGCACGGGGATCGTTTTTAGGCGGCTGGTTTGCCTATAAATATGTGGCGGCTGCCAGGAGTGCTGCTGCGGGAGTCGTCGGGTGTACGTTACTCTCGTCGTCGACATGCATGAGGGATGTCTCGAGTGTCCTGCTGATTCCGCTGAGGGACTTGTGGTCCATGCCAGCGGTCTTCGAGACATACCTCTTTTTTGGGGGATTGTTCCCCACCAAGTGAGCCCTAGAGAGAGCCGCGCGACGCGCGCTCGACTCATGTGCCGCCTTCTTTCGTTCGTCCAGATTTTTGCGGGCTTCAGCGATCAGTCGACTTGCCTGTACCAGGTGATAATGGTATGCGATTAGGTCCTCTCTGGGGGGATCCTTCTTCGGGTTGACCGCCGAGCTATACCGCTACCTTTGCTTTGTCCCAGGCGGCTCATGATACCTTGATGCGCTCTCGCTCCTTTCGACTGTCCTCTGTTTCCTCGGGTGCCTCCATTGATCCTGCCATGCAGACCTGGGCCAGATATGGCTCTTGAGTCCTAGGCGTGAGTCGATAATTTTCAACGGACCCGGAGGGCTCCTCGGTTGCGATGGTGTGGAAGTCGCGATGGTGTGGAAGTCGCGATGATTGCGGCGGATAAATCCTCCAATGGACGCTAGGTTGCGACCAGCGTTGCCAGGCGGCGAGTCGAAGGTCGCCGGGCTCGAGACGGACTCGGAGTCTGATTCGCCGAGATCGACCTGCTCGGGAAAGCGCAAGATTCCTGCCTTGTTGGCATGGAAGTGGAAGCGCCCGGACGTCAAGCTGACACTCTTCTCCAATCCGATGAACGCCGAGAGAGATTCCGGCGAATGAGGCGCGTAGACGAGCGACCCGAAATGGATCGGTGCTGCCGGAGTCGAAGTTCCGGGGCTCCGGCTGAAGGTTGGCGATGATGAAGCCGAAGACGTCGTGGATACAGCGCCCGCCGTTCCCATAGACGGCGCCAATTGTCGAATAGTCATCTCAACAAGTCCCTCGGATGATCTGGTAGGGTTTCGATTAAGAGAACGTAAGGACGCTGGTGACGATCGTCGGCTAACGGGGGCACGATTTACCCAGGTTCGGGGCCCTCGTAGAGGTAAAACCCTTACTCCTTCTCTTACGATCTGTATTATCAGTAGGTCGGTTACAATGGGGGATGCTCAAGTCGAGAGTATGATCTGGAGCTCAAGGCTTTTGTGGTCTAGCTTAGATTGGATCCCCCTCGGTGGTTCTCCTAGCCTTATATAGGTGGCTAGGTCTCAAACAGTGTCCGGGGGGGAGGGTTACAAACCCTAGTTTTAGGTCGGTACAAGTTTACTTCTTGACCCGCAAGTCTCTGCGGGTGGGCTTCAGTTGGGCCTTCTGGAACTATAAGGTGGCACCTCCCCTTGGGCTTAAGTCTTGGGCCTTCGACCGGGTAGCCTCACCCAATAGGTCCAGGATTCATCCCCACGTCAGTGGAGTGGGACTCCACCCCGAATCCGAGTTGATCTAGGAGGGAGGGTGCAGCCACCTTCTCCTAGTTCAATTAGGACTCCCTCTCCCCTTTGGAAAGTCTCTACTCTCTCACACTATATAAAGCACCCCAAGGCTCAAAGCAAAATACACAATTGGCTCTCAACTCTCTCTCTCTCTCTAGTAGAATTATAGGGTCTAATTCGAGCTTTTAATTAAACCCCTCTAATGGAATTAGAGATTGTTCTAATTGGATTTTGAGGTCCCTCTCCCGATGAGACCTATCTCTAATTCTATTTTTCTCTCATGTGTTGAGAACTTCTAGCTTCATAAATAGCTCTAATCACAGTTGATTAGAGCTACTAATTCGCAACATCGGAAGGTTGTCTCTCTTCATCGATGTCGAGTCCTGGACGGTGGAGGGCTAACGGGTTGACACGAGCGTACGCGTGCACAACATAAAAGGGGTTACATGTGTGATCCTTGACGAGAAAAATACTTAGCGACATCCTTGCAACTAGGCCTAGTTGTGAGGATCTAGCATTGTTCATATCTCTTCTACGACTACATCGAGTCTGCTACCCAGTGAGTCGTGACCCAAATACTCGCATGTATGGTGATGTCTACGCACGCTTCTATTCTTGTAGACAATGTTGGGCCTCCAAGTGCAGAGATTTGTAGAACAACAGAAAGTTTCCCTTAAGTGGATTACCCAAGGTTTATCGAACTCAGGGAGGAAGAGGTCAAAGGTATCCCTCTCAAGCAACCCTGCAATTACGATACAAGAAGTCTCTTGTGTCCCCAACATACCTAATACAATTGTAAGTTGTATAGGTGCACTAGTTCGGCGAAGAGAGAGTGAAATACAAGTAATATGGATGATTATAAGTGATAATAGCATTCTGAAATAAAAATGGCAGCAAGCAAACATGTAGCAGAACTGATTGTAAATGGCGTTTCAATTCTTAGAAACAAGGCCTAGGGATCATACTTTCACTAGTGGACACTCTCAACAATGATAACATAACTGAGTGCATAAATATCTCTCTTCACTATGCTACTCCAAACCACTCTTCGGTTGAATAAAAAATACCAATTCATTCTGTAGGGCTGCAAAAAGCACTCCTCAAAGTCGCATTCCCATGTCTAGTTAACCCAATGCTTTCTCTATGAGCGCCCTAGAAGGTACTAGACAAACACCACAATTTCATAGGTTCATCCAACACAAGATATAAATATCATGCTAAACCACACGATGCACACACTGTCACCTTTACACCATGATCAAAGTGTTTACGGATATCTCATAACAAAACCACTCGAGTAGCATAATAGATGAAAATTAACATCTACTAATTCAACTAGATTACAAAGCTCACGATCACATAAAGATCACACCATGGGAGAGAGATGAAACACATAGCTACTGGTAGAGCCCTCAACCCCGGGGGAGAACTACTCCCTCCTCATCATAGGAGACAGCAACGGCGATGAAGATGGCGGTGGAGTCGATGGAGATGGCTCCGGGGGCACTTCCCCGTTTTGGCAGGGGTGCCGGAATAGCGATTTCCATCCCCCGAAACTTGTCGTCGACGGCGGCGGAGCTACGGATGTTTTTGGTGGAAAAGGCCGGTTGATCTTGGGTTTATGCATCGGGGGGCATATACAGGCGAAAGGGCGATGCCGGGGGAGGGGGTGGGTGGCCAGGGGGCCCACACCACCTGGTGGCGCGGCCAGGGGGACCCGCGCCACACTATGGTGTGGCCACCCTGTGGCCCCCCTCCGGGTCTCTTCGGGACTTCCTGGACCCTCCGGGATTTCTAAGACTTCCGGGAACTTTGAATTTTCCAATTCCGAGAATATTTCCAAAACAACTTTTCTGAAACTAAAAACAACAGAAAACAGGGAACTGGCTCTGTGGCATCTTGTCAATAGGTTAGTCCCAGAAAATCCATAAAAATGACATAAAGTGTATAGGAAACATGTAGGAAATAACATTAAAACAACATGAAACATCAGAAATTAGGGATACGTTTATGACGTATCAACATCCCCAAGCTTAGTTCCTACTCGTCCTCGAGTCGGTAAACGATAAAAACACATAATTTCTGAGGTGACATGCTACCAACATAAACTTGATCATCATAGTAATGTAAAGCATGTAAACTAGGATAAATGAATAAAGGCTATGGTTTATAGTTGATATCAAAGAGTAATGTATAAACCATTAGTAATAACAAAGTAAAACGTTTCAACGAATCAATACTAAAAGACAATCCACTGTGCAAAGTTTATGAAAGATAATTTAAGCTTCAAGAACAACAATATAATCATCCAAGGCATCAAACTCTCACAACAACCCCTATTAGGATCAAGTCAAGTGACAACAATATGCACATAGGAAAATCATTCAAATAATTGTTCACTCAAAAAAAGCAAGCGTTCTGTATTGGTTCCTAGCACCAGGATGTTATGGCTAAAAGAATATTATGGGGGGTTTGGATGGTCAATGGAAGAAAGTCTCACACAACTGAACGTGATCATTAGACAAGAGGAAGTCTTATAATCGAAGTTATGCAAGGAGTAGTGATTGCCACACAACGGATGCACATAGAGCTATAAGTGTATGAAATCTCTCCAATGGAACTAGTGGGGGTGCATCCAACTTGCTTGCTCACGAAGACCTAGAGCTCTTTTGAGGAGGCTCAACATTGGAATATACAAGCCAAGTTCTATAATGTAAGTTCCCCACATAGTTATGTAAGTCATAATATGAAAACTCTCTCCAAACTGAAGTAATGATGGCAACCAAGCACAAGTGTGGAATAAATGATAGTAGTGCTACCCCTCTCTCTTTATTATCTCTCTTTTTCCATTTTTCCTTTTGGATTTTCTCTTTTTTTTATAACCTCACTGGTAGGGGAAACACTCTATTTTACAATGAATCATCACGCTTTTAGTACTCATAACTCAAACTGAAATATCTCTGATGTAAATAAAACTAAATGCTCCTGCCAGTGTAGTAGTATGCAAAATAACAATGAAGCATGACAAGTAACATAATGATGATGGATGTTGTATGGCAATATATCTCGGAATGGCTATGGAAATGCCATGGTAGGTAAGTATGGTGGCTGTTTTGAGGAAGATAAATTTTGGCTTATGTGTAGAAGAACAAAGTTCTCCCACGGGGTTTGGATGTACTGGCAAAGTTTGCACCAACTCTCAATGTGAGAATGAGCAATGCACAGTACCGAAGAGGCTAGCAAATATGGATGGTGGAAGTGCCAGAAAACCGCAACATAGAACTCACAAGTTAAAAGATTCCAAATAAAATCGTGATATCACAAGGGATAATGAAAATCACTCCAAGAGGGTCTGTGGAAGTGATAATTCACTGTTAGCTACCCCGACCGTAGCGCGTAACAAAAATTCATTACGATTGCTATCAGCAAAGGAAGTCATATACCATATCCTATCAACTGGTTATTTGAGTGTGGCACAGTTCGAAGCTTCTAGACCAACCATTAATTGTTTTTACTCTACTAAACCAGCAAGTTTACCATTAAGCAAATTAATATCTCAAAACAACAACAAATAATCAAGTGAACCAGTTTAATGATCTACAAGAATATGCAAGCTTTTTTGTTATACCATCTACCACACGTAGCATTTTCTACCAAACACCAAACAACAAAAACTCTACAAGAGATATAGCAATGAAACAAGAGATTACTAACACAACTCTACTAAAACTAACAACTCCGAATAAGAGATGCAAGAAAAACAGGAGCTAAAGGCAGTACTAGCAAAAAGTGATCACTCACAGAACAATAAGAGTGAAAACTAGAGTGTTCTAAACAATGAAAACGAAGCGTGTCTCTCTCCCACACAAGTATGATAGGTTCCAGTGATGTTTACTGCTGCAAGGAAACAAAATAAAACAAAAGAAAATAGAACAGAAAATAAAAGACGCTCCAAGTAAATTTTATATGATGTGACCGAATAAAAATATAGTTTCACTAGAAGTGACCTGATAAATTATTGATGACGAAGGGGATGCCTTGGGCATCCCCAAGATTAGATGCTTGAGTCTTATAAAACTATGCTTGGATGAACAACGGGGGAATCCCCAAGCTTTGACCTTGCACTCTTCTTGATCACATATATCACCCTCTTCTCTTGACCCTTGAAAACTTCCTTCACACCACACTCAAAGAGTAATTCGCATTAGAGGGTTATTGCAACAATTAAAAATCCATTGGTTCTGTATGGCACGAGTGCTATTGATACCTTTAAAGATTATCTACAGCCACTGATGTTTCTTGAAGCTAAGAAATCCACTTGACATTGCAAAAGAGCAAATGCAAGAAAAATGGCAGAATCTATCAAAACCAGAACAGTCTATAAAGATAATTTTTTTTGAGGCACTTACGTTGCTTAGATCGAAAAACTTAAAGAGGAAAAAAGTTACGGAATTAGCCGAGGAATAAGCACAAAACAGTTCATATCATTCTGATCTTCCAGGATTTTATACGATTTTTTACGGTGGACAGCAGAAATCTATTTCCTGCGCAGAAATCCGAAAACCAACTCCAACTCTCGTCAGAAACCTTACTTGGCACTACTAAAACATGAAAAAAAAAGATACAAAGGATTTTCTATAGAAGTATACAACCCTTGACTCAAAGAAAACATATAAAAACAAAGCAAAAATAAAACCATGGGTTATCTCCCAAGAACTGCTTTTCTTTAAAGCCTTTTAGCTAGGCATGATAATTTCAGAAGATGCTCACATGAGAAGTATTAACTGAAGCAAAAGAGAGCATCAAGAAGAAAACATAAAAAAATAAGTCTAACCCACTTCCTATGAAAAAAATCTTGTAGAAAAACAATTCAATGAAGCACAAAGTGGCTAGCATAGGAAGGCATAACAAGTGCAACTTCAAAAATTTCAACATGGAGAGGGGAAACCTGATATTGTTGAGATGCATAAAATTATGTTTCCCTCTCTCATAATAACTTTGAGTAGCATCATGAATAAAATTAACTATAGAACTATCACAATAAACATTCTTATCATGAGCCACATGCATAAAAGAATTAATACTCCCCACATAAGCATAGTCATTCTTATTAATAGCAGTGGGAGCAAATTCAACAAAAATAGCTATCATTATAATTCTTATCACCATAATCATAAAATATAGGAGGCATCTTGTAATCATAATTAATTTTCTCCTCAATAGTAGGTTGACTTAAAATAGCATGTTCATCATTGTAATCATCACATATTGGAGGAAAAGTATCATCAATGAAAATTTCCTCCTCAAGACTTGGGGGACTACAAATATCATATTCATCAAAACCAGCTTCCCCAAGCTTAGATTTTTCCATAGCATTAGCAATAATGGTGTTCAAAGAATTTATACTAATAACATTGCTACTAGCAAAAAATCTCCATAGGTTTTTTAATTTTCTCTTCAAACACTTCATGTCCTAACTCAAGATAAAGATTATAAAGTTCTCTCATATTTTTGTTGTTTTCCATTGAGCTTAACTAGTAAAAATAAAAACAAGGAACAAGTAAAAATAAGCCTATCTAGAGAAAATAAAAACAAGAGACAAAAAGATGTAATTGCAGAATCTAAAGGAGATAACTTAGAGCACTCACACCCGAGGATGTGAGAACCTTTTACCTTACCTCCCCGGCAACGGTGCCAGAAAAGAGCTTGATGTATACACACACTTCTATTCTTGTAGACAGTGTTGGGCCTCCAAGTGCAGAGGTTTGTAGAACAACATCAAGTTTCCCTTAACTGGATTACCCAAGGTTTATCGAGCTCAGGGAGGAAGAGGTCAAAGGTATCCCTCTCAAGCAACCCTGCAATTACGATACAAGAAGTCTCTTGTGTCCCCAACACACCTAATACAATTGTCAGTTGTATAGGTGCACTAGTTCGGCGAAGCGAGAGTGAAATACAAGTAATATGGATGATTATAAGTGATAATAGAAATCTGAAATAAAAATGGCAGCAAGCAAACATGTAGAAGAACTGATTGTAAATGGTGTTTCAATGCTTAGAAACACGGCCTAGGGATCCTACTTTCACTAGTGGACACTCTCAACAATGATAACATAATTGAATGCATAAATATATCTCTTCACTATGCTACTCCGAACCACTCTCCGGTTGAATAACAAACACCAATTCATTGCGTAGGGATGCAAAAAGCACTCCTCAAAGTCACATTCCCATGTCTAGTTAACCCCACGCTGTCAATATGAGCGCTCTAGAAGGTACTAGACAAACACCACAATTTCATAGGGTCATCCAACACAAGATATAAATATCTGCTAAACCACACGGTGCACACACTGTCACCTTTACACTGTGATCAAAGTGTTTACAGAGATCTCATAACAAAACCACTCAAGTAGCATAACAGACGAAGAGTAACATCTACTAATTCAACTAGATTACAAAGCTCACGATCACATAAAGATCACAGCATGGGAGAGAGATGAAACACATAGCTACCGGTAGAGCCCTCAGCCCCGGGGGAGAAATACTCCCTCCTCGTCATAGGAGACAGCAACGACGATGAAGATGGCAGTGGAGTCGATGGAGATGGCCCCGGGGGCACGTCCCCGTCCCGGCAGGGTGCCAGAACAGAGATTTTTGTCCCCCGAAATTTGTCGGCGGCGGCGGCGGCGGCGGAGCTACGAATGTTTTTGGTGGAAAAGGCCTATTGATCTAGGGTTTATGCATCAGGGGGCATATATAGGCGAAAGGTAGATGCCCGGGGGGGGGGGCGGTGGCCAGGGGGCCCACACCACCTGGTGGCGCGGCTAGGGGGACCCGGGGCACCCTATGGTGTGGCCACCCTGTGGCCCCCCTCCGGGTCTCTTTGGGACTTCCTGGACCCTCCGGGATTTCTAAGACTTTCGGGTTTCGAATTTTCCAATTCCGAGAATATTTCCAAACAACTTTTCTGAAACTAAAAATATCAGAAAACAAGGACCTGGCTCTATGTCATCTTGTCAATAGGTTAGTCCGGAAAATCGATAAAAAAATGACATAAAGTGTATAGCAAACATGTGGGAAATAACATGAAAACAACATGGAACATCAGAAATTAGAGATACGTTTATGACGTATCATATGGTAATGCCTAGTTATCTGCATAGTTATCTTGGTGGACTACGTAGGGAAAAAAATTAAATTATGTAGAGTAGACCATCAGTGATATCAGAGGCGTACTATGCATATATACGATTGGATATAGAACACAATTTTGTGCGGGTAGTGCATAAACCTTGTGCAAGTATATTAGAAAACTCACTAATATTCAGTTTTTTGTTGCTTCTCAATAAGCTATTTTTTTGTTTTGAACGGCGTGATATGACTTTTTACAAACTTCTCACAATCCTAGGACACTCGAGTTGCCCCTGGAATATCTTGCTTGATCCGAAGAAGTGCTTCAGTAGATTTGGGTCACATCATAGTTGGTCTCATATAACGACATGGTGGAACGGGTATGTGGGTTGGATCCACACGGGGGTCATGGTTATGAATATGTTTAGATTAGACATACTTAGAATTCCGTAGGTGATGGAAATAGTTCATCGTAGAACCTACAACCACGCTAAAACTTGCAAACAAAACGTTAGAGGAATCTAACTTGTTTTTGCATAGTGTGTGTGGTTTGGTATAGCTATTGTGTTACTATGTTTGACATGATGGCCAATGCTAAAGGATTATCATTGTTCGACATCGAAAATCAGGCTTTCATCGCGGAGCTTGAAGGAAGTACGTGAGAGGATAAAGTGGTCGTTTCTCCATTATGGAAAAACTTGAAGAATTTTTTACCGCAACGGGATTTTCTATTATTGTGAAAATAGACGGAGATGGGGGATCCTCGTTAGATATGCGTCAAGAATCCATGAAGAACAAAGGCTATAAAGAATCACACAAATTATAAATATCCTGTGATGTTTAACGTTTGTTGATTGCACCTTGATTTCACAATAGATGTTTATTAGGGTGATTCCTCATATAAAAATATCAAGGTCGTTCGTGTTCTCCCATGCTGTACAAACCGTCATAATAGACTTGGCTTTACGTCCATCACTTGTATCCAAGGGTCAACACATTCTTATCGTCTACAGGCGGGTATGGATTGATGACTTGTATCTAAGGATCAGTCCGTACGTGTGATATTAGATGGTTGTCTTGACGTTCAGGCATAGCTAGTTATGAGCTTGAAACACAATCATCAAAAGATGAGCGAGAATCACATTGTGTGATTAGCATGATGGCCTACCCTTTAGGTTATAATTGGTTGAGATGTATCCATCCTTCTTGTCGTAATTTATTGGGATCTTGTTTCATTGAAAGTTGATTATGAAGATTACCAGTTTCAGTGGGAGCATATCTTAATTTCATTTCAATTGAATTAAGTAGTGCAAATTAATTTTGAACTATAGAGTCTATATAAACTTGTTTTATTATAGATATGGATCACTTTGTTAGATATCAATTTAACCTGATGATGAGTCGTGAGCCTTTGTCTGCAAATGGAGATAATTTTAGGGAATGGTGTCATGCTCTGATGGAGGTTCTTAGGAACTCCCATATGGATCAATTTGTGGGTCACATGATTGGAGATGAGGATCAGGATGACCTCATATCCAATGTGTCGTGTGCGTTGTCAAGGAGCTCATGCACACATCCATTGATGGTGAACTGGTTGATCGGTTTTGTAACGGTCGTCACTACTACCTAGTAGAGGAACTGAAAGCTCTGTTCACACATCAAGTGCACAATGAGCGTTATAATCACACCAGAGAACTCATGAATAGTTGGTTTGCGTTGGGTGAATCTGTAAAGCTGTTTGAAATCAGGATCATCATATTAGAAATAAAGCTCACGAATGTTGGTTTTCTAATAACTCACAAGCATTTCTGTGACATCGTACTAGGATCACTTCCGCCTATATTCCATGGATTTGTAAAGCTTTACAATACCATTTCGGAGCAGTGGCAGTTCAGATGATGTTTGTCGTACTTAAGGAAGCAAAAGCTGATATTGAAGCCGGAGATCCTACATGGACTAAGAAAGGTATAAAAGTTATACCATCACTATTGACATAGTTCCAGCAAAAGTCGTTTGGTATGAGATACTAATTAATGGTCTTACTTGCACCAGTGGCAGGTACTTTGGAAGGAGCAAATGCTGGAAAGAAGAGGAGGTTCTAGAATGACGTAGCAAATGCACTTGGAGTGTACCTGGTCATCGCATGAAGTCCAAGTCAATAGAGAAGATCAACACTAGGACTTCAAAATAATAGTTATTTTGAGTTTTATCCTTATGTAATGAATATTTTATGTTTGCAAAACTTGTTGAATTCGAATTATAAAATATGTGTGGGAATTCCAATCTTGGGAATTCAAAGTTTACGATCTTCATTATTGTGTTACGTCATTTAATTTTATTATTAAATCTTGAATATTTTGATTAAAATTATTGCACAAGTTTGAGTAATAGTTTTATGGCTTGTTAAATAAATTTGAGATAAGTAATTTGTTTGATTTAGACTTTTGAGAGCGTTTTCCATTAGCACCTTTTCCTTTTTCCTTCTGGTTGGAACTTCCTCCCCCCCACCCACACTGCCTTACGCAAACCAGGGATAGCCGTAACCACGGGTGCCCACAACATTCATCGATCCATGGGGAATTTGGCTCTAGCTCTCTGCAAATTTAGATGAGCACATATTCCATACTGACCGGGTGAAATAAGGGATAAGAACTTTGCTTGACATAAACCATGATAAACTTTAAACTATTTCCTCTCGAGCTAAACAGGAACACAAAACATGTTTAATAATTTGGAAGGTTTAAAATCTAGAACACAAGAAATTTACTTGGAGTGGCGGTGAAATACCACATATAGGTAGGTATGGTGGACATGTTGGTAAACTTTGGTTTGGGGGAGTTGGATGCACGAGTAGAGCTCATACTCAGTACAAGGTGAAGGCTAGCAAGAGAGTGGGGGCAACCAACTAAGAGAGGAATGATGGAGTGTAGACACACGCTCGTTGGGAGACCCCAAGAGCAAGGTGTGAAGAGTGCAGCAGCAAGTTTTCCCCTCAGAAAAGAAACCAAGGTTGAATCGACCGGCCACAGGAAGAAGCACTTCTGAAGGTTGATGCAGTTGAGATGGCAGGGCGCACTACCGGTTCAGCAACAACGTGGAACCTGCACAACACAATCAAATCACTTTGCCCCCAATGAAGCAGTGAGGTTGTCAATCTCACCGATTTTGCTGAACACAAAGAGGTTAAACGTATGGTGTGGAAAACAGTAGGAACAATATGAAAGCAATAGGTGTTTTATCAGTATGAGGAAAATGGACCGGGGTCCACAGTTCACTAGTGGCGTCTCTCCGTGAAAGATAAATAACATCTGTGGTGAACAAATTACAGTTGGACAATTGACAGAAATAAAGGCTGCACCGTAGTGCATATGCAAGACATAAATATTACTATGTGATTCAGGCGGGCATTACAACAAAATACATAAACCATCATCCAACTGCATCTATGTCTAATAATCCACCCTCCGAATATCATCCGAACAAACTATGGGTATTAAGTTGCAAGCAACATATTATCACCGTAAGCAAAGTGTGTAATGTAAATTAGGTAAACACCATTGTTTTCTCCCTAATGGCAACAACACATCCTCCACCCGTCACGTTTCTGTCACTCAAGCACAGATGCAAATGAGGCATGAACCCACTATCGAGCATAAATACTCCCTCTTGGAGTTACTAGCATCTACTTGGCCAGAGCATCTACTAATAACGGAGAGCATGCAAGATCATAAATAACATAAGCATTAAGATAACATGATAGATTGATAATCCGAAGACATAGTATTCAACATTCATCAGATCCCAGCAAACACAACATGTAGCATTACATAAAGATGATCTTGATCATGTTAGGCAGCTCACAAGATCTAAACATGAGGTACAAAGCGGAGAGAACAACCATCTAGCTACTGCTATGGACCCGTAGTCCAGGGATGAACTACTCATGCATCACTTCGGAGGAGGGCATGGTGGTGTAGATGTAACAGCCCTACTTTGTAATAAAGTTGTGTTGTGTGTTGTGTACATGGAATACATGCATGAAAAACATTGCTAAAAATTGCATTTGAAAATAACAAGTGAAATGACAAAAATCACTTAAACAAGCAACCCACAAAGTTGTTCTAACAAGTTTTTCAAAATGAACAAACTAAGGTATGGTTTTGTTGGAAATTTGAAGAGCTTTTCAAAACTTATTTTTGTGTAATTTTTGCTTCACAAAAAGGCCCTCAACTACTCACTTTTCCCTTCTGTTTTGTAAGGAAAAGGACTTTAAAGCAAATCTGTGTTTTCCCAGGGGGTTTTCCGAAAAACCCTTTTCTTTTTCGTTTTCTTCCATCCCTCCGGCCAGAAGGACGACGGGGGCGGCGAGGTGGCCCTGCCACCTCCTGCTTTCCACGCGCAAGAAGCACGCACAGAATCCTCCTCTCGACCTCCCTCTCTCTCTCTCTGTTCCTCCCGAGCCACTGAACCCTAGCCTCGCCGGAGTTCGCTCGCCGCCGGCCCTATAGCCCACCCCGGCGCAAACCGAGACCATCCCCGAGCTCCCCGTGCTCCCCTCTTCCGCCCAGACGAGCGCCGCTTCCCGGAACGGCCGGGAACCCTCGTATTGCCGCCTTCTTATCCGCGGCCGGAGGAGCTCCTCCGCCGCGATTCGTCACCGTCACGTCCTCTCCGGCCTCAAACTCGTCACCCGCGCGCTCCCAGTGAGCCCCTCTACGCCCCAGAACCCTCTCCGTCCCTTCTAGTTACCGGAAACGGCGAACCCGCCGGAGACCATGGCCGTTGCCACCTTCCAGAGCATGTCGGCTCGCCGCCGGTGGCCATACCGGGGCGGCGCCACCCCCTGAAGATGTGCCTCGCCGAGGCGAATCCAATGAGCCCAGCCTCGCTTGCTGGGGCTCGCTGGTTCGCCGCCGGCGACCACGGCTGCCTCCAGCCGGCCACCTGCTGACGTCAATGTGACGTCAGCGTGACCTCAGCCCGGAGCCACCTGTCAAATGTTTCAATTTAATTAAAATGAATTTTTTCGATTTGACACGTGGGCCCCCTTCTAATAATTACAGAATTTGTTTTAAAATGAAATAATTAATATCTCCACATTGCTAACTCAGAAGAATATGATAAATATATGGTTGTGTTCAGAAAAATATTTCCGACCCAAATATGTCACTTTCATATATGTTTGACAAACTTTATTTTTGGGCATTATTTAAATGCAATTAAATCATCTAAAATAAAGAAAATAAGTTTTTAATCAATAAAATCAGAAAAATACAAGTTATATACCAAAATGCTCAAAATGATAAATGCAACCCACTTATGATGTTTTTAAACCTATTTGAGCTATTAAAATTGCACTCACTTTTAGAATTGCCCAAATTGCCCTCCGGGGTCTATTTCGGGACTGTTTTTCGATAAAATGCCTAACCATCATATAAACCGTAGCAAACCCTTGAATTTGTTTAGGTCTTTCATTCAAGTGCATTAACTTTGTCACGCATACATATTGTGCATTGCATCGATGCCATGTGTTGATTGTTTCTTTTCCGGTTTCTGCTTCTTATCGGTAGAACGCTGTCCGAAGAGAAGGTCAACAACTGCAGTGGCGAATACTTGATCTTAACCGACAAGTCAAGCACTTATCCAGAAGATCTATCTAGTTGGTTTCTTTTAAGCAAGGCAAGCATAACCTCTTATATGCTCATATATGTTTTTCAATGACTTTAGGTTTTCGTACTTGCATTCGATTCCAAAGTATTTGGTGTCTGTAGGTAGTGTTCTCCTATACCTTGCATAGCCAAAATACCATGATCCACTGCTCCTAGCCGCCTAGGTTTCATTGTGCGCATCGCCAGAGCCTTATATATATATGCTATGCTTAGCTTTGTATACTTGCTTAGCTCTGCTCCATCCGGTTGATGAATCAGAGTTGCGAATGAATCTAGCAAGGCAGGATAACGTGGAAAGATGAGCTATGTGTGTTTAACCTGACTAAGGCTTGGATAGGAGGCCACTTGGGAAGTGGTTGTTCGTCCTATACTTGCCACCCTTAGGACTAAGGTTTCGGGCGGAAGCCAAGACTGAACGTGCAACCACACGCGGGGTCTAAGTAACCGCGCTCGACTAACTAACTTGTTTGGCCACATCCATGGGTCACGTAGTTTGATAGTTCCATTCGGCAACGCCAATAAAAGCTTTCAAACGTTTTGGAAAAAATGCTCCGCCTAGGGCGTGACCGGCGCCAAGTGATGGACGTACACGGATCTTGACCCCGCCTCACAGAGACAGGTGCCGTCAGGAGGATGGCCAACTCCCTGTTGACGGGATGGCCCTGTCTTGGGTTGACTCATGGATATGGCTGGGCAAGGTTAAGGTCGTGGCCAACCACCCTCTGCCGCGCTCCCTTGGGAAGAGCGTTACCGCGTGGCGTTAAGAGTCGGTTGGTACGTGTAGGTAAAGTGTACATCCCTGCAGGGCAATCTTTTGGAAAAGCCGTGTCCGCGGTTATGGACGACTTGGTGAAGGTAGAGACCATAGAGAACTTGAACATGACGTAAAACATGTTGACAATGAATGAAGGGTGCCTCCTCGGAGATGCCGAGAGGGGTGATCCTTGTAGCAAGTGAGATGCTGGGAAATGAAGTTGGTGGTTTCAAAAGATGATGATCTACAAGAGTTGAGTCCTTTCTCATCTGTTTTGAAAACCCTCTACAATACGTGCTATTCTTCCTCGATTTGGAAAACAAACATTGCTTTACGCAAATCAGCCTTCATAAAACCCTTTATGAAACTAGCAGATATATAATAGGTTAACTAAGTCTTGTTGAGTACATCCAGTACTCAGGTTTTCTTAAATTTGGTTCAGGTGAAGGTCTCACATCGGTGGTGTCTCAGCGTGGACATCGACGAGTAGTTTTGGGGTTCCCAGGTAGCAGCCTGGAATCTATGGGCTTGGACGTCGCTTTATGTTGCGGCCTCTTAGGACTTTTTGGTTCTTGTTGATTAGCAACATAATTTGCCTTCCGTTGTCTGATGTAATGTTGGGTCATGTGACCTCTGGTTGTAAAGCTATACTCTAGTAATACATGCTCAATACAGTTTCTATGTCTAGAGTGTTGCTTTGATCGGTTGTTGGTTTCGAGCCTGTTGTTATACAGTTTTGGCTATGCCTGCATAGTTTTCGCAGTCGAGGGGTTGTGGAGCCGATGATCCATGTCCGAGCCCGCCTGCCGAAGATATTCGGCCTGGGGCGAGGTAACCCCAGTAACCCTCGATTTTTGTTGCACTTTCTGGACACATAGCAGCTCTGTATAACTTTGGTCCCGTTCCTTCAGTTTCATCCGACTCGTGGACGCTTGGGTATACATATCTGGTTATGACTAGCATGGACACAAGGAGTAGTAGACCGGGGATCCAGACTACGTGCCGATGAATCCGGTCTGCCTGCCGTTGTTTGTTGCGGCCGGGGCTGGTAACCCTGAAGCCCTTGTGAGTCCATTGCTAGGAGCGCATGACAGTTTGTATGTCTCTGGGTCCGGGGTCTGACAGGTCATGGTATCAGAGCAGGGCTGCCTGTAGGAAACCCTTTGCCATTGGTCGATGTTGAGTCTAGTGTTTGTGAAAACTATTTTGAACTTGCAAATGAATTGTGAAAACCTTCTTAGGAACTCTTTTTACTCCTTACCTGGTGTCACTTCAACTCTGAGTCATCTTATCTCATTTGATTTGAAAAGGTGTTCCTCTCTTCTGTTACCTTCAAAACTAGGATCAAAACCGTTGGGTGTTTTCTTTCCGGTACTTCGTGTCAGGTTGCTAACCTCTCAAGTTTTGACCAACTCAACTCATCCGAGCTATCAATTCCGTATTCGGGGTTGCATCTCTGTGTGATTCCCCGGTTGTTCGTTTATGTGATATGGCTTGTTTCCTTCACATAATGTCCTATATCTTGCCTCCGTTGAACTATCATGTACCATTCTGTTGTTTTCTCCTTTCATGAATGTGTTATTCATGGTTCCTTTCCTTTTTACTCAGGATGTCCGGTGGTACTCGTAGACGTCGTGGACGTAATCCTCCTGAGGCAGAAGTTCCGCCTTCTCCCACAATGGCGCAGGTTCTGCAGAATATCGAGACCAACCGCCTGAGAAGTGAACATCTTCTTGAACGTGTGGCGCAGAATACTGAACGTCGCGCTGAAGGTGTTACACTTGGGAGTTTTCTCAAAGCTCAGCCTCCTACCTTTGCTGATTCCAAGGAGCCTCTGGATGCTGATGACTGGCTCCGTACAATCGAGCGCAAGTTTGTTGCTCTCCATGTCCAAGATAATGACCGTGTGAACTTCGCCACCTACAAACTAGAAGGTGCTGCTGGTGCTTGGTGGGAAGGTTTCTTGGCATTGCAGGCGCCCGGACATGAGGTCACCTGGGCAGAGTTCTGTGTTGCGTTCCGTGATGCTTATATTCCAAAGGCAATCATGGACTTTAAAAGGAAGGAATTCCTCGATCTCACTCAGGGAAACATGAGTGTTGAACCTTACGGGCGTGAATTCATCCGTTTGGCTCGTTATGCTCCTCGTGATGTCAGAAATGATGAGGACAAGCAGGAACTGTTTCGGAAGGGTCTGAACCCAACCCTCCGTTATGAGTTGCTTCCTTTCAAATTCCAGAGTTTCCAGGAGTTGTACAATCAGGCTATTACCCTTGAATATGGCAGAAAGGAGATGGAGATTGTTGTAAAACGGGATGCTGATAATTCTTGTGCAACTTCCTCTGACTCCAAGAAGTGCCGTGTGTTCATACCATACAGTGCTATTCCTAGAGCCCCGTTTGCACCCAGTTATGAGGGACACATTCCTCATCCGCCTCCATCAGTTGCTAAACCACCTGATCTTATGTGTTTCAAGTGTGGTCAGCCGGTTCATCTTTCTCGAGAGTGTCTTCAGAAGAAAATTGGTCGTGGAGTTCCTCCGCCCAAGAAAAATGTGAAGAACACTGGTACAATACATGCTTGTTTAACACATGTTACACTTGAGAAGGCTCAAGATGATCCAAGCATTCTCTGGAGTACAATTCGAGTTAATTCCATTCTGGCTACAGTGTTGTTTGACTCTGGAGCATCCCATACCTTCATGTCATAGAAGTTCGCTGAAATGCATGGGATACCTTTCCAAAACATGTCCAAGTCTTTGGTGGTCCAGTCGCCAGGGCTTAGTTGGCGAACCACGATGGTTACCCCAGAGCTCATGATCGATATTGGGTATCGGTGGTTCCCTACCACCTTCTATGCCTTAAAGTCAACTGACATTGATGTCATTCTAGGCATGGATTGGCTCAAAAAGTTTGGAGCTGTAATTGACTGCGCAGACAAGTCCAACGTTTTGACAAATCCTTCTGGTGCTAGTGTGAAATGTTGGACGTGTGCAGATCTAGCTCCATCAGCGTGTCATCAACTTTCACCCGAATCACAACTATACTCTATGCAAGCTGACTACCCTCCTGAAATTCATGAGTTGCCAGTAGTCAGTGAGTTTCCTGATGTGTTCCCTGAAGAGTTACCTGGCATGCCACCTGATCGAAGTGTGGAATTTGTCATCGAGCTGGTCCCTGGCACCGCTCCTATGTCCAAAAGACCTTATCGTATGGCCCCAGAAGAGTTGGCTGAATTGAAGCGACAAATAGAGGAGTTAGAAGAAAAAGGTTTCATCCAACCTAGTACATCTTCTTGGGGTTGTCCGACTATCTTTGTTAAGAAGCGGGATACAAATGTTCCGCGTCTCGTTGTTGATTATCGGGCGCTGAATGCAGTGACCATCAAAAACAAGTATCCTCTTCCAAGAATCAACGACCTGTTTGATCAGTTAGCTGGTGCAACTGTCTTCTCTAAGATGGACCTACGATCAGGATACCATCAAATAAAGATCCGAAAAGAGGACATTCCTAAAACGGCTTTCACCACTCGTTATGGTCTTTATGATTACACCGTTATGTCCTTTGGTCTTACCAATGCTCCAGCTACATTTATGAGGCTTATGAACTCGGTATTCATGGAGTATCTCGACAAGTTCGCCGTGGTCTACATCGATGATATCTTGGTCTACTCCAAAACCGAAGATGAACATGCCGAACACTTGCGTTTGGTGTTATCCAAACTCCATGAGCACAAATTGTATGCCAAATTCTCTAAATGTGAGTTCTGGTTGAAAGAGCTCATCTATCTCGGACACGTGGTGTCTGCCGAAGGTGTTGTCGTGATCCCAGACAAGGTCCAAACAATTCTGGATTGGGAAGCACCTAAATCAGTCAAGGATGTTCGGAGTTTTCTCGGGATGGCAGGTTATTACCGTCGATTTATCGAGAACTTCTCCAAAATTGCCAAACCTATGACTGAACTTCTGAACAAGGGCAAGAAGTTTGAGTGGTCAGAAAAGGCAGAAGAGAGTTTCCAAACTCTAAAAACTAAACTGACTACCGCTCCTGTGCTTGCTCTTCCTGATACGAGCAAGGACTTCGTTATCTTCTGTGATGCCTCGCAACAAGGACTCGGTTGTGTGTTAATGCAAGAGGGTCATGTGGTGGCCTATGGTTCTCGTCAATTGAAACACATGAGCACAAACTACCCAACTCATGACCTCGAGCTAGCAGCCGTGGTCCATGCTCTCAAGCAGTGGCGTCATTACCTTCTTGGTAACCGTTGCGAGCTATACTCAGATCATCAAAGTCTGAAATATCTGTTCACCCAACCGGATCTGAATCTCAGACAGAGAAGATGGTTGGAAGTAATCAAGGACTTTGATTTGGGTCTCAACTATCAACCCGGCAAAGCTAACGTCGTGGCTGACGCGCTAAGTCGGAAGTCTTACTGTAACAACTTGATGATACATAAAGCTCAACCTTCTCTTCATGAGGAGTTTTCCAAGCTCAACCTTGAAATTGTTCCCTCTGGGTACCTAGCTAACCTGGAAATAAAACCTTCTCTTGAGGATCAAATCAAAGAGTCCCACAAGCATAATGTGGGCATTGCCAAGATCAAGAAAAACGTCGTTAGCGGGGTTGCTAAGTGTTTCTCGGTTGATGATCAAGGCATCGTCTATTTCAACAACCGCCTGGTTGTACCAAAGAAGCGAAGTCTGAGAAATCTAATACTTCAAGAGGCTCATGATACACCTCTTTCCATCCACCCTGGTAGTACAAAGATGTATCAGGACCTACGTCCAAAGTTCTGGTGGACCCGGATGAAGCGAGAAATCGCTCAGTATGTTGCTGAATGCGACGTCTGTCGTCGTGCGAAGTCTGAACATCAAAGACCAGCTGGTGTTCTCCAACCTCTACCGATTCCAGAATGGAAATGGGATGAAATTGGTATGGACTTCATTACTGGTCTTCCCAAAACCAAAAAGGGTCACAATGCTATTTGGGTAGTGGTTGATCGACTGTCCAAGGTTGCTCACTTCCTTCCTATTCGAGAGGCTATCACCACTAGTCAGTTGGCAGATCTATACATCTCCCGAATAGTCAGTCTTCATGGAGTTCCTAAAAGGATTGTTTCAGATCGTGGGAGTATTTTCGTCTCCAGGTTTTGGGGATGTCTCCAAGAATCTATGGGAACTCGACTTTCCTTCAGCACCGCTTATCATCCACAAACCGGTGGTCAAACCGAAAGAGTGAATCAAATTCTTGAGGATATGCTTCGAGCTTGTGTTATATCCTTCGGTAAGGATTGGGAAAAGTTCCTTACCTTTGCTGAGTTGTGACGCCCCGAGATCGGGCACTACGAAGATTTCGGCATTTCCACCCAAATCCGCATACTAACCGATACCAGGTTGCCACTTGTGATAACATTAAAACAGTTCACGAATAATCCACAACAACAACAGAAGAGATATATACAAGACGACTCAAACGAGTCAGGATACAACTGATACAATACAAAGATCCAAATAACAGCGGAAGAAACAACATAGTGTCCGACTACGGACAAGATACAAATTGGACTAAGAGTCCTGAAGATAACCGATGGCGTCCAATCCCTGCCCAGGCCAAGCCGGAGGGATTCCCAAGCTAACGTCGTCAGACTTCAAACCTGTTGACTGCAATGTGGAATATGCAGCCACGAAATGGATTCGTGGGTCAGTACTATTAAGTACTGGCAAGTGGATAAACCATACTCACAAGATACCAGCGTAACCAATCATCACAAGATACAAATACTTTGGGTACAACGGAAAGGAAGGGATTATTGCAAAGAAGCGGCAGCGGGCTGCACTAACTAACTACGAAGACGCGCTACAACATCCGGCTAAAAGAAAGAGATAAGATAGCGCGACAAAACCAACTATAACTACTCACCAAACAATACCCATCCAATGTTACCCCCTACTAAGGAAGCAACCCAAGGAAACTCACACGGTTGATTAAGGTGACATTCATTTTTATGGTGGAGGTAATCTATATTACTAGTCAAGTTATCATCGTTAAGTGTAAGTTGTCTGAGTACTTGTTAGCCAGCACTTTCACCAAGTCATCCATAACCGCGGACAACATGGCTTCTCGAGAAGATTTAACCCTGCAGGGATGCACCAATTTGGCCGTACACGTAAGAATGACCCGCCAGATGGAAAGACCCTTCCACCAAGCGAGGCACTCAACACAACCCAACTCTTCTTCGCATCAAGCCCAAAGAACCCCATGCAATTGAGCGCACGACTAATCAAGCCCCACGAAGAAAAGGGAACCCTAATAGCACTCTAAGAACGTGTCTCCCAAAATGCCGACTACAAAAGTTCCACCCTGGCGCCAAGGGTTCGCACCTGCATATGCATGCGGCAAATGGAAAACCCGAACTAAATGAGGCGATTTGGACGAGATGCGAATCGAATGAAAGTTGCGGGGGGCTCCCATACTCGCTTCCCACATGCGGTTAGCGCGCTCATCATGGATCAGAGGACAAGACCCTTTTCCTAATTAAGGTCGACACTAGCAGGCCTCAAAACCACGCCGGGCCTCCTACCGGTGCCTTATCATCAAATTAATATTACCCAAAACATTAACATGTTGTTGATTGAATTGAAACCCAACTATCGACTAAACAGGTGATAGGACAAAGGACAACAGGACTCGAGCGCAAACAAACCTAAGCATGCAACTACGACACGAGGGCCAACGGGATAAACAAACAACAGGTAATAGGAAGTGGAAGGAAGGCTATACCATGGTTGCAAGGTAAACATATGATAGGGTCGAGACACAAGCATCGAATCATAAGGCTAGCATAAAGACAACGGGAAGAATCAGTAACAAGTGAGGAAAGACAACATAGGTAGCAAGTGACTATACTTGCCTGAGATCCAGCAAGTAGAGATACATCCGAAGAACTTTTCGGTGCTCACATCATCTCAACGTCCTATCCGCGAAGCAGCAAAGAGCTAAAAGAAACACCGGATGCAACAATTACTACTACGGCAAAAGATCCAGCATGTTCCTATTTTATATGCATGACATGGCAAGATGCAACACAGGATGCAACATAAGAAATTTAATCCGGGCACCGGAAGCCGGACAAATAAGTATTGGTTCAAGTTGTTTAGCTAACCATCAATATTAAGTGTTGATTAACAGGTTTGAACAAGGTAGAGGTGATCTATTCAATATTAAATGGAATAGGGCATGATTTGAATTTAATACCCCAACACATTCCATGCTTAAATATTAGGTGACATGCATAACACTACTACACATGCAAGATACAAGATGCAAACAGGGATATGGATGGCATATTAATATTCCTTGCATTTTTCTGATAAAAACAGACATAAAATTTGTGTTATTTGGATGCATAAATCAGAAGATATAAATTTAGCAAGTTTAACACATTTTTCTGGAATTAAAGATTAATATTTAATACGAAAATAACTGTGGAACTTTTATTACAGGAGAGTAGTTAGCCACCGAGTATGACAGATGGGCCCACAGTGCCATGGTTGCAAAAGAAGAAAAAGGTGGGGAATTGGTCTTCCCAGGATTCGAACTCGGGTCTTCGTGCGCGCAGATCAGCGCCCTAACCACTGGGGTGGGTGCGCGCTTCTGATAGTATGCTGATCCGTTGGAATAAGAGGCGATGGGACACAATTAACTGAATTTAACACGGAACAAAGTTCAGAGATTTGCGCCAGGTGAAACAAAAAGCAAAGCTTAATGCTTCGGACAGGGATCGAACTCGTGATCTCCTCGGTGCGGAGTGGATGCGCAACCAATGGGCTATGCAGGTACTTGTGATGGGTTCTGTGCATCGCTAGAGAAGAACCGAACTCCCTGGTTTAACTGTCGAAACTGAACCAAAGATCTGCATATTGCAGTTCGGAGCACCACGGATGGGAACGACCGGCGACGACCTGAAGCGGAGATGATGGCGCCGCTTGACGGCGAACATCCGGAGTAAAGCGGAGAGAGGCAGAAGGGTGTCGTGGAGGACGGGGGATCACCGAGGGAGGCTTGGGGGCGACGCGTACGTGCCGAGGACATGTAGACGCGTGTTGCGCTCTTCTGGAACGGACGCAGACGACGACGGGGACGGCGACGTTGACGTCGCTTCGGGGCGGCTCGATCCTCGGTACTCCTGAGATGACGAAGAGGCTAGCGCGGCCATTCCATTCCCACCCTCTCCGGTCTTGCTCAGCAGCCACACCGTCCGCCCGACGATGCTCCAATTCCGTTCATGGAGGTGAGAAGAGCAACAACAGCTACTGTTTTTCTTGTGGAGGAAGAAGGCAACGGGAGAGAAAGGAGAGTGGCGGCGGCTGGGAGGAAGGAGGAGGGAGATGCTAGGGTTCCAGAGGCCATGGGGGAATTTGTAGAGGAGGAAAAGGTGTGGTGGTGGTGGTTGTTTTGATGGTCGACAGGGACAGATGGATGCCTGATGCGTGTGACTTGTACGGAAGAAGAGGATGGAGGTCCAGGGCCAAAAGAGAGAGGAGGTGGGCTGTCTCGGTGGGCTGCCTACCCTCCCAAAATGTTTTTCCGTGTTATCTTTAGTTAGTTGTTTTTCTTTTCAGAAATTACAAAGAGCATCTTTATGGATGGTTTTATACATGGAAACGTTGGTAAAATAATTTAGATAAAATAGTGACTTGTTTAAGTCCTCTAAACAGGTGTGAAAAATATTTCGAACTAGTTTGATTTGAAAGTTAAAATAGGTTTTAAAAAAAAAAGAATTTTAAGGGTTAAATATTCAATGCAATGCATGATGACATGAGATGCACAAAAAAGAAAAACAAATAAACTAATTGGGGAAAAATCCCCGGGTGTTATAGACGACACCACTAACAAGGGATTGCGCCCTCGCAATCCGCTCCAAGCCGGTAAGAGAGAGAAGAAGTTGGAGCTATCGAGTCTTCATGCTTCAAGTTGATCTAATCGACACCACTAATAAGTTTCTCGACACCACTAACAAGAGATTCTTACTCGTGTTGATGACGATGTCGTTCCATCGAGAATCTTCCGAAGATCGAAACTATTAGGTTAAAGGGCTAAGATAACGTCCAACCCGCGTAGGATCTTAAACTTTGAAGATAGACAAGAGAAGAGACTCCAAAACAAATGGGATAGAAGGAGAAGCAGAATAGAGGAAAGGAATAAAAAAGAATCCTATCGAGATGTTTCCAAAACAGGTTTAGCAGAAATAGTTTTTGACACTCTAGAAACACGACCGTTAGCTAGGTTATCCTACAGGCTTTGCGGACCCGTTGCTTCGATAACCATTCGTATCGAAACAACCTTGGGAATCGGAAACCATGCTCTGATACCATTTGTGACGCCCCGAGATCGGGCACTACGCAGATTTCGGCATTTCCACCCAAATCCGCATACTAACCGATTCCAGGTTGCCACTTGTGATAACATTACAACAGTTCACGAATAATCCACAACAACAACAGAAGAGATATATACAAGACGACTCAAACGAGTCAGGATACAACTGATACAATACAAAGATCCAAATAACAGCGGAAGAAACAACATAGTGTCCGACTACGGACAAGATACAAATTGGACTAAGAGTCCTGAAGATAACCGATGGCGTCCAATCCCTGCCCAGGCCAAGCCGGAGGGATTCCCAAGCTAACGTCGTCAGACTTCAAACCTGTTGACTGCAATGTGGAATATGCAGCCACGGAATGGATTCGTGGGTCAGTACTATTAAGTACTGGCAAGTGGATAAACCATACTCACAAGATACCAGCGTAACCAATCATCACAAGATACAAATACTTTGGGTACAACGGAAAGGAAGGAATTATTGCAAAGAAGCGGCATCGGGCTGCACTAACTAACTACGGAGACGCGCTACAACATCCGGCTAAAAGAAAGGGATAAGATAGCGCGACAAAACCAACTATAACTACTCACCAAACAATACCCATCCAATGTTACCCCCTACTAAGGAAGCAACCCAAGGAAACTCACACGGTTGATTAAGGTGACATTCATTTTTATGGTGGAGGTAATCTATATTACTAGTCAAGTTATCATCGTTAAGTGTAAGTTGTCTGAGTACTTGTTAGCCAGCACTTTCACCAAGTCATCCATAACCGCGGACAACACGGCTTCTCGACAAGATTTAACCCTGCAGGGATGCACCAATTTGGCCGTACACGTAAGAATGACCCGCCAGATGGAAAGGCCCTTCCACCAAGCGAGGCACTCAACACAACCTAACTCTTCTTCGCATCAAGCCCAAAGAACCCCGTGCAATTGAGCGCACGACTAATCAAGCCCCAAGAAGAAAAGGGGACCCTCATAGCACTCTAAGAACGTGTCTCCCTAAATGCCGACTACAAAAGTTCCACCCTGGCGCCAAGGGTTCGCACCTGCATATGCATGCGGCAAATGGAAAACCCGAACTAAATGAGGCGATTTGGACGAGATGCGAATCGAATCAAAGTTGCGGGGGGCGCCCATACTCGCTTGCCACATGCGGTTAGCACGCTCATCATGGATCGGAGGACAAGACCCTTTTCCTAATTAAGGTCGACACTAGCAGGCCTCAAAACCACGCGGGCCTCCTGCCGGTGCCTTATCATCAATTAATATTACCCAAAACATTAACATGTTGTTGATTGAATTGAAACCCAACTATCGACTAAACAGGTGATAGGACAAAGGACAACAGGACTCGAGCGCAAACAAACCTAAGCATGCAACTACGACACGAGGGCCAACGGGGTAAAAAAACAACAGGTAATAGGAAGTGGAAGGAAGGCTATATCATGGTTGCAAGGTAAACATATGATAGGATCGAGACACAAGCATCGAATCATAAGGCTAGCATAAAGACAACGGGAAGAATCGGTAACAAGTGAGGAAAGGCAACATAGGTAGCAAGTGAGTATACTTGCCTGAGATCCAGCAAGTAGAGGTACATCCGAAGAACTTGTCGGTGCTCACATCATCTCAACATCCTATCCGCGAAGCAGCAAAGAGCTAAAAGAAACACCGGATGCAACAATTACTACTACGGCAAAAGATCCAGCATGTTCCTATTTTATATGCATGACATGGCAAGATGCAACACAGGATGCAACATAAGCAATTTAATCCGGGCACCGGAAGCCGGACAAATAAGTATTGGTTCAAGTTGTTTAGCTAACCATCAATATTAAGTGTTGATTAACAGGTTTAAACAAGGTAGAGGTGATCTATTCAATATTAAATGGAATAGGGCATGATTTGAATTTAATACCCCAACACATTCCATGTTTAAATATTAGGTGACATGCATAACACTACTACACATGCAAGATACAAGATGCAAACAGGGATATGGATGGCATATTAATATTCCTTGCATTTTTCTGATAAAAATTGACATAAAATATGTGTTATTTGGATGCATAAATCAAAAGATATGAATTTAGCAAGTTTAACACATTTTTCTGGAATTACAGATTAATATTTAATACGAAAATAACTGTGGAACTTTTATTACAGGAGAGTAGTTAGCCACCGAGTATGACAGATGGGCCCACAGTGCCATGCTTGCAAAAGAAGAAAAAGGTGGGGAATTGGTCTTCCCAGGATTCGAAATCGGGTCTTCGTGTGCGCAGATCAGCGCCCTAACCACTGGGGTGGGTGCGCGCTTCTGATAGTATGCTGATCCGTTGGAATAAGAGGCGATGGGACACAGTTAACTGAATTTAACACGGAACAAAGTTCAGAGATTTGCGCCAGGTGAAACAAAAAGCAAAGCTTAATGCTTCGGACAGGGATCGAACTCGTGATCTCCTCGGTGCGGAGCGGATGCGCAACCAATGGGCTATGCAGGTACTTGTGATGGGTTCTGTGCATCGCTAGAGAAGAACCGAACTCCCTGGTTTAACTGTCGAAACTGAAACAAAGATCTGCAGATTGCAGTTCGGAGCACCACGGATGGGAACGACCGGCGACGACCTGAAGCGGAGATGATGGCGCCGCTCGACGGCGAACATCCGGAGTAAAGCGTAGAGAGGCAGAAGGGTGTCGTGGAGGACGGGGGCTCACCGAGGGAGGCTTGGGGTGATGCGTACGTGCCGGGGACATGTAGACGCGTGTTGCGCTCCTCTGGAACGGACGCAGACGACGACGGGGACGGCGATGTTGACGTCGCTTCGGGGCGGCTCGAGCCTCGGTACTCCTGCGATGACGAAGAGGCTAGCGCGGCCATTCCATTCCCACCCTCGCCGGTCTTGCTCAGCAGCCACACAATCCGCCCGATGATGCTCCAATTCCGTTCATGGAGGTGAGAAGAGCAACAACAGCTACTGTTTTTCTTGTGGAGGAAGAAGGCAACGGGAGAGAAAGGAGAGTGGCGGCGGCTGGGAGGAAGGAGGATGGAGATGCTAGGGTTCCAGAGGCCATGGGGGAATTTGTAGAGGAGGAAAAGGTGTGGTGGTGGTGGTTGTTTTGATGGTCGACAGGGACAGATGGATGCCTGATGCGTGTGATTTGTACGGAAGAAGAGGATGGAGGTCCAGGGCCAAAAGAGAGAGGAGGTGGGCTGTCTCGGTGGGCTGCCTACCCTCCCAAAATTTTTTTCCGTGTTATCTTTAGTTAGTTGTTTTTCTTTTCAGAAATTACAAAGAGCATCTTTATGGATGGTTTTATACATGGAAACGTTGGTAAAATAATTTAGATAAAATAGTGACTTGTTTAAGTCCTCTAAACAGGTGTGAAAAATATTTCGAACTAGTTTGATTTGAAAGTTAAAATAGGTTTTTTTTTTTAAAGAATTTTAAGGGTTAAAAATTATGCAATGCAGTGCATGATGACATGAGATGCACAAAAAAGAAAAACAAACAAACTAATTGGGGAAAAAAATCCCCGGGTGTTACATGAGTTCACCTATAACAATAGTTATCAATCCAGTCTGGGCAAGGCTCCTTTCGAAATTCTGTATGGCCGTAAATGCCGAATTCCGCTGAATTGGTCCTGAAACTGGTGAAAGATCATTCTTCCGACCGGATACAATCAAGGAAGCAGAAGAAACTGTTCGCATCATTCGTGAACGTTTGAAAACGGCTCAATCTCGTCAGAAGAGTTATTATGATCGTCGTCATCAAGACGTTCGTTACGAAACCGGCGAGAAAGCTGATCTTCGAGTCACATCTCTGAAAGGTGGAAAACATTTCGGAATCAAAGGCAATCTGGCTCCTCGTTACGTTGGTCCATTCCCTATCATCGGGAAACGAGGTCAAGTTTCATATCAGCTACAGTTGCCTCCAGGATTTCCAGATGTTCATGATGTATTCCATGTCTCCCAACTCAAACGTTGCTTCAAAGATCCTGTCCGTGGTGTGGACCACGAGACTATCAAGCTCAAGGAAGATCTCTCTTACCAAGAGGTCCCTGTCCGTATTCTTGATGAGGCCGAACGAAGAACTCGCAGTCAAACCATCAAGTTCCTCAAAGTTCAATGGTCACATCATTCCGAGAACGAAGCAACCTGGGAACGAGAGGATCGCTTGCGATATAAGTACCCCGACTTCTTCTCTAAAACCTAGGAATCTCGGGACGAGATTATTGTAAGGGGGTAGACTTGTAACAGCCCTACTTTGTAATAAAGTTGTGTTGTGTGTTGTGTACATGGCATACATGCATGAAAAACATCGCTAAAAATTTGCATTTGAAAATAACAAGTGAAATGACAAAAATCACTTAAACAAGCAACCCACAAAGTTGTTATAACAAGTTTTTCAAAATGAACAAACTAAGGTATGGTTTTGTTGGAAATTTGAAGAGCTTTTCAAAACTTATTTTTGTGTAATTTTTGCTTCACAAAAAGGCCCTCAACTACTCACTTTTCCCGGCTGTTTTGTAAGGAAAATGACTTTTAAGCAAATATGTGTTTTCCCAGGGGGTTTTCCGAAAAACCCTTTTCTTTTTCATTTTCTTCCATCCCTCCGGCCAGAAGGATGACGGGGGCGGCGAGGTGGCCCTGCCACCTCCTGCTTTCCACGCGCAAGAAGGAGAAGGGCCAGGGTGCCGTCCGGATCTCTCTCATCACACACAGAATCCTCCTCTCGACCTCCCCCTCTCTCTCTCTGTTCCTCCCGAGCGACTGAACCCTAGCCTCGCCGGAGTTCGCTCGCCGCCGGCCCTATAGCCCACCCCGGCGCAAACCGAGACCATCCCCGAGCTCCCCGTGCTCCCCTCTTCCTCCCAGAGGAGCGCCGCTTCCCAGAACTGCCGGGAACCCCCGTATTGCTGCCTTCTTCTCGCGGCCGGCGGAGCTCCTCCGCCGCGATTCGTCACCGTCACGTCCTCTCCGGCCTCAAACTCGTCACCCGCACGCTCCCGGTGAGCCCCTCTATGCCCCAGAACCCTCCCCGTCCCTTCTAGTTACCGGAAACGGCGAACCCGCCGGAGACCGTGGCCGTTGCCACCTTCCAGAGCACGGCGGCTCGCCGCCGGTGGCCATACCGGGGCGGCGCCACCCCCTGAAGATGCGCCTCGCCGAGGCGAATCCAATGAGCCCAGCCTCGCTTGCTGGGGCTCGCTGGTTCGCCGCCGGCGACCACGGCTGCCTCCAGCTGGCCACCTGTTGACGTCAATGTGACCTCAGCCCGGAGCCACCTGTCAAATGTTTTAATTTAATTAAAATGAATTTTTTCGAATTGACACGTGGGCCCCCTTCTAATAATTACAGAATTTGTTTTAAAATGAAATAATTAATATCTCCACATTGGTAACTCAGAAAAATATGATAAATATATGGTTGTGTTCAGAAAAATATTTCCGACCCAAATATGTCACTTTCATATATGTTTGACAAACTTTATTTTTGGGCATTATTTAAATGCAATTAAATCATCTAAAATAAAGAAAATAAGTTTTTAATCAATAAAATCAGAAAATACTAGTTATATACCAAAATGCTCAAAATGATAAATGCAACCCACTTATGATGTTTTTAAACCTATTTGAGCTATTAAAATTGCACTCACTTTTAGAATTGCCCGAATTGCCCTCCGGGGTCTATTTCGGGACTGTTTTCCGATAAAATGCCTAACCATCATATGAACCGTAGCAAACCCTTGAACTTGTTTAGGTCTTTCATTCAAGTGCATTAACTTTGTCACGCATACATATTGTGCATTGCATCGATGCCATGTGTTGATTGTTTCTTTTCCGGTTTCTGCTTCTTATCGGTAGAACGCTGTCCGAAGAGAAGATCAACAACTGCAGTGGCGAATACTTGATCTTAACCGACAAGTCAAGCACTTATCCAGAAGATCTATCTAGTTGGTTTTCTTTTAAGCAAGGCAAGCATAACCTCTTATCTGCTCATATATGTTTTTCAATGACTTTAGGTTCTCGTACTTGCATTCGATTCCAAAGTATTTGGTGTCTGTAGGTAGTGTTCTCCTATACCTTGCATAGCCAAAATACCATGATCCACTGCTCCTAGCCGCCTAGGTTTGATTGTGCGCATCGCCAGAGCCTTATATATGCTATGCTTAGCTTTGTATACTTGCTTAGCTCTGCTCCATCCGGTTGATGAATCAGAGTTGCGAATGAATCTAGCAAGGCAGGATAACGTGGAAAGATGAGCTATGTGTGTTTAACCTGACTAAGGCTTGGATAGGAGGCCACTTGGGAAGTGGTTGTTCGTCCTATACTTGCCACCCTTAGTACTAAGGTTTCGGGCGGAAGCCAAGACTGAACGTGCAACCACACGCGGGGTCTAAGTAACCGCGCTCGACTAACTAACTTGTTTGGCCACATCCATGGGTCACGTAGTTTGAGAGTTCCATTCGGCAACGCAAATAAAAGCTTTCAAACGTTTTGGAAAAATGCTCCGCTTAGGGCGTGACCGGGGCCAAGTGATGGACGTACACGGATCTTGACCCCGCCTCATAGAGACAGGTGCCGCCAGGAGGATGGCCAACTCCCTGTTGACGGGGTGGCCCTGTCTTGGGTTGACTCATGGATATGGCTGGGCAAGGTAAAGGTCGTGGCCAACCACCCTCTGCCGCGCTCCCTTGGGAAGAGAGTTACCGCGTGGCGTTAAGAGTCGGTTGGTTCGTGTGGGTAAAGTGTACATCCCTGCAGGGCAATCTTTTCGAAAAGCCGTGTCCACGGTTATGGACGACTTGGTGAAGGTAGAGACCATAGACAACTTGAACATGACGTAAAACATGTTGACAATGAATGAAGGGTGCCTCCTCGGAGATGCCAAGAGGGGTGATCCTTGTAGCAAGTGAGATGCTGGGAAATGAAGTTGGTGGTTTCAAAATATGATGATCTACAAGAGTTGAGTCCTTTCTCATCTGTTTTGAAAACCCTCTACAATACGTGCTATTCTTCCTCGATTTGGAAAACAAACATTGCTTTACGCAAATCAGCCTTCATAAAACCCTTTATGAAACTAGCAGATATATAATAGGTTAACTAAGTCTTGTTGAGTACCTCCAGTACTCAGGTTTGCTTAAATTTGGGTTCAGGTGAAGGTCTCACATCGGTGGTGTCTCAGCGTGGACATCGAGGAGTAGTTTTGGGGTTCCCAGGTAGCAGCCTGGAATCTATGGGCTGGGACGTCGCTTTATGTTGCAGCCTCTTAGGCCTTTTTGGTTCTTGTTGATTAGCAACATAATTTTCCTTCCGTTTTCTGATGTAATGTTGGGTCATGTGACCTCTGGTTGTAAAGCTATACTCTAGTAATACATGCTCAATACAGTTTCTATGTCTAGAGTGTTGCTTTGATCGGTTGTTTGTTTCGAGCCCGTTTTTATACAGTTTTGGCTATGCCTGCATAGTTGTCGCAGTGGAGGGGTTGTGGAGCCGATGATCCATGTCCGAGCCTGCCTGCCGAAGATATTCATCCTGGGGCGAGGTAACCCCAGTAACCCTCGATTGTTGTTGCACTTTCTAGACACATAGCAGCTCTGTATAATTTTGGTCCCGTTCCTTCAGTTTCATACGACTCGTGGACGCTTGCGTATACATATCTGGTTATGACTAGCGTGGACACAAGGAGTAGTAGACCTGATGGGGGGATGATAACCCGGTAGGCCAAACTCCAAGGAGTAACCCGGCCCAAAGGACGCTGTGCAGGATCCGGCTAAGGATAAGGAAACCTGTGAAGGCCCAAGCTTGTAGGCCCGGTAACCCGGATTGTGGGTTACTGTAAAGGAAAGTTAGGGTTTGTGCGCCGTGTCCGGGTAGGATCCAGGATGCGCCTTGGAGAATAAGCCAGGGGGTACGGGTGCTTTATAAACCGACCCCCAGGTCTAGTTTAGGCAGAGATCTAAGAACCCTAGCAATATCGCTTGATATCGAGTATCTAGTGTAATCCCAGAGTTGAGTTGTTATATCAAGATCGGAGACTCGGCGACTTCGATTGCCGGCTGCCAGATCGAATTGCACCATGTTTTCCTCTGAGCTAAACCCTCTCCCAAACGCCTGTGTCGTCTTGCCCCAAGACCAGTTACCCCCGGTAACGTCTGCCGTGATTATCCCACGACAGTTGGCGCCCACCGTGGGGCCTGCGTCCAAAGGTGTTTACATCACGGGAGAAGCTCGGAAGAACATGGAGAATCTTGTCGTCGGCGAAATCTACACCGACCGCAAAGGAGAAAAGATGGTGGACGATTCCGGCTGGGGGCCAGAGTCGGATCACCTCGAATCCGGATCCGTCGTGACAATCGGCCAGATCAGCGTCTTCATTGGTATGGTATGTACTTCCAATTCGATCCCTGACAATATTGGATCTGATTCTGTGCCAGGAGAAGCCACTTCTATCCGATCAGATGATGAAGAATCGATTGGAACGACACATCCGGCAGAAGAACCCATCGCGGAGTGGGAAAAGCCGGAGGAGCCGGCATGGACCTCGCGCGACCGGGTCGAAAGAGAAGATGATACCGGGTCTATCCTGGATCTGCTGGAAAACCGGTATGAGGAGGAAAACGGCGAGGAAGAACAGCATGAGTTTACACCGGGTATCGTACGCCGAGTTGCAGTCTATGCGGCTCCCGCGGCCAATCTCAACCAAGGAAACGCAACCGCAGCATCAGTCGGGGCGGCTCAGGCAGCGGCCCAGCAGCAAGGCGCGGCTAACGGAGACCCGGTTTTGGCCCGGGTTGATGGGGAGTCGGCATCAGTAACCAGCCGTGCAGCAGATGAGGAGTTGCATGCAAACACGTTCGGATTCCTGGGAAACCGGACACCAGGGGCGGGTCCTTCGAACCCGCGCCACCCGGCCTTATTCGATAATAATCTGATTCTAGACCCCACGGTTCTTGCAACGGTTATTACTCCGGAAAACGCAGCGGAACGTGTCAGGGATCTGGATGTGGCTCGTCGTGCGCTGGAACAGCAAAGAAGGCAGGTAGAGGCAGAAAGACAAGGGATGGCCACGCGGCAGCGTGAGCTGGATGCGCTGGAAACTCGGCTCCGAGAAGAAACGTCTAGAGTGCATCAAAGGCATCAAACCAGGTTGCCAGCAACGGGCGGGGTTATTAATCCGGCTAATTTATTCGTCACACCTCAGGATCAGCCGATACCAGTGGTGAACCAGGGAACCGCACCCCAACCGGCGACAGCAGCGACACATCCGGCAAATGAACGAACCGGGTTACCCCCACCGCAGACTAGAGTTACAACCGGCAACGATCTACCACCACCGCCACCATCACGATTCTGCACACCAGCCGGTCACTACAATAACCCCATGGACAATGTGTATGCGGCGACACTCGCGTTGAATCAAATCCCTGTGGGAGAGTCGCCCCATGCAGAAAAGACTCGGCAAGCCATCGATCTATTGCACACTGCGGTGGCACAGCAAGCCAATTATCCGGATCATAGAAGCGGTATGCATGGGACGCCATACGTCAGTCAACAGCAAGGGAATATCCAAACAACTTCAGCACGGCGGAGGGAAGAGCAGCAGCATATGCCGCCTCCTCCCCGCGTTCAGGCAGCATCAGCAGCACAGGCTGTCGTAGACAGTTCCAGAGCCCGGAGGGCCGCGGCCGGGTCTGCAGCGCATGGACTTCCCGCAGCATCGCGCCCAGCCGCGCCCCCCGCGGTATCACACGTCTCTAGAGCAAGGCCGGCCTCGACCGTTCTTGCGGGACCCAAGTGTCTCTCGGACAATATCAGAGCTGAACCTTACCCGGAAAAATTCAAAGAGCCAGGGAAAGTAGTGAATTATGAGCCAACTATGGATCCAGAAACATGGCTAAGTAGTTATGAGATGGCAATGTCGATTCGCAACGCATCGAGAATCTCCAAGCAAAGTTCATGTACTTGATGATGTCAGAAGGAGCAGCAAAGTTGTGGTTCACCAATTTGCCGGAAGGATCGATCAAGTCCTGGGAGGAATTGAAGACCGCGTTTGTCAAGCACTTTCATGGGACGTGCAGGAAATTGTTCACTATTGATGATCTAGAGCGGTGCGTCCAGAAGAAGGGAGAATCGGCGCGCAGTTGGGTGCGCCGGGTCATGGAGATACTTCACTCGTCCACGGATATTCAGCCCAAGGATGCACTACAGGCCATGGCAAAAACATGCAAGTACATACCTTTAGTGCAAAAGTTAACTCGCATGAAGTCTAGTCGAAATGCATCGGAAGTTACAATGGGAGAATTGATGGATGCGTGCAACAAACACGCTGCGACAGATACTACAGAAGAGGAAGTTGATGACAAGAAGGTAAAAGCAAACACAAGTAATAACGGAAGAACCGGCAATGGATCAGCACCGGGTAATAACGGAAATAGCCAGAACAAGCGCCCGTTTGAAGGAGGCTCCGAGTTTGTCGCCAATACAGAAGCCGGGTCTTCGAGGCCCAGAGCAGAAGGAAATTTCAACGGAGTTAATCACAATGGAGGAAACTATCAAAGGGCAAGGCCGGTAACAATTGGGACATATTCAGGATGGCATGCCCGAATCACAGCAGGAACGGCAGGCCAGCTAACCACTCTCTGGAGCAGTGCGCCGACTTACAAAGATGGAAAAATGAGGAAGTGAACAGAGCTATGCGAAGTGCAGGACGGGGAGGAGGACCGGGTCCAGGGGAAACCCGGGCAATGGCCCACCCCCAGCTGGTAACCCGGCGGCTGGAAATCAAGGTAATAACCAAGGGGGGCAGGAGGTTTCCAGGCTAACCCCAAACAACTGGGTCAATATCATGTGCATACCACAGGGGGCTCTAACAAGGACAAAAAGATACTGAAGCAAGCGGTCAACTCAGTTTCGTCAGCTGTCCCGAGATACTTGAGATGGTCAGAACAGGAGGTAACATGGAGCAGAAGGGATCACCCAGAAAGAGTGGAGCACCCGGGAGTCTTGGCATTAGTAGTCGCACCGCAAGTCAATGGGTATGAGCTGAAAAAGGTTTTGATGGATGGTGGAAGCAGCATCAACATACTGTATTGGGAAACCTTCCTACGCATGGGCCTCAAGGAGTCTCAGCTACAAAAAAACTCAACAGTTTTTCACGGGATAGTGCCGGGTCATTCAGCGTGCCCCGAGGGGAAAATCGCACTGGAGGTAGCCTTTGGGGAGTCAAAGGATAACTATCGAGTTGAGTGGCTTACCTTTGAGGTAGTCAAATTGCGCAGCCCTTATCACGCATTATTTGGAAGGCCGGCTTACGCCAAATTCATGGCTAGGCCGTGTTACGTGTATCTACAGCTAAAAATCCCGGGTCCAAAGAAGACCATTACCATACATGGAAATCGAGACATAGCAGCTGAATGCGACGAAGGAGATGCAGCGATGGCCGAGCAGGCCTGTAGAAAAGAAGAACTCAAGCATTACCGGTCTCAAGCAGACCCGGAGGATAGAACCACATCAAAAAGGCCGAGTACTGAAGGCGAAAGAGCAAAATCCAAAGTAGCACAAGATGCTAAAATGGTGGCTTTTATCGAGGATGACTCCTCCAAGCAATCCGCTATAAAGGAAGAAACTGCACGGCCGCTCACAACCAGCCGTGTCATGGAAACACCTCACCCGGGTCGGCTAGTAAACCCGGTACTCATCATGAAAAAGTCCAACATGTGGAGAATGTGCGTCGGTCACTCCAGTCCGGGACCGGTCCCCATGGAGAACTAAACAATGTAACGGGCAGCAGGTTTCAGACGCGCTCTTTTCCTACCCAGGGTACCTAAGGGGACTGGAAGGTTTTTAATGAGGCGGCCTGTTGATCCAAACTTTCTCGCATCAATAAAGAGATGGTTATCAAATCTTATTTCGTTACAGCCTGGTTACAAGTAAGTAGTATCCATGTGACATCAATATTTCAGTATCATTAAGAACGTTGAGTATATATAGGTCCCGGGGGCTGGTTGCTCAAGTAGCCCAGCCACAAACCCAAAAGACCCGGCCTTGATGCCTATAAGTTATAAGGGCCGATTATTCGCAAACGAGTACGGCTGCAATCTTATAACTGGACAAAGGAGCCAAATTTTCTTGACTTTTCTTACTTAAGCTCGATGTGACTCGCACTAAAGTGGCATGATTCGTTCGCTTACGATTACAATCAGCCATGAAGCCCAATGGGACTTGCCTGACCCTGTTCTCGTATGGATGTAACAACATGGTATCCACGCGAAAGCCGGCTTACAGTACAAGATAGTCAAAAGGGTCATCTAAACCACAAGTTTATGCAGAGTACAAGGCTAATAGCCGGAAACTCAACAACTATCAAGCATAACTTCAGTATCTACGCGGAATGGCTTTAGGCTTGCGACTCGGTAAAAAACAATTTGTTCTCTGAGAAAGGCCACACCCCCATGACTCGGACTTTGGGTCATGGGGACTGGGGACTTCGAAACAGAAACAAACTACTTGGCTATCGAAGTCGAAAGACCTCACCATCCGAGTCTTGGGGACTTAAAGAAAAAGTCCATTTATCAAAGCCCCTGGTATTCGGAAAACCGAGTCTTACGAAGGGAGCCAAAATAGAGAGTCGGGTATCGAGAAAAAGCTCAAAAATAGACAAGCAATACGGTTATCAAAAGGCCAGGAAAGCCGCAAAGTATATCACGGACTAAAAGTACGTTACAAGTTACGACATCAGTATCAGGGGTGCACAGGCGCACCATCAAAAGCATAATAGTTTGCATACAAAGCATCACGTAAACAAGATATTATGATGGTACTGCCCTATTCGGCCTCCTGATTACGGTCTTCCGGGTCTGGGTCCTGGGCTTGCTGCTTAGCCTTCCCGGCACCCTTACCCGGACTCACTGCACCAGGGCGGACAGGTGGAGGGACGGCTGGTGTAGAGGCAGATGGACCTGATCCTAACTCGGCCTCTCTCTTCGCAGTCGCCTCCCTCTTCCTGGCCGAGTTAGAAGCCCACTTCTCCAAGATATCAAAGGGCGGGGGTGCTTCCTCCGTAACAACTTTGCCATCAGCGTCGTATGCACTCATAATCGTGTTTAGATCCAAACTATCGGCCAACGTGGTAGCCGAGGGGCGCACTGCGGCTTGTATGGCTTTGAAATCCTTGGGTGTAAATTTGGAACCGTCCGCCTTGAATTCGGGAAACCCGGATATTACCTTTGCCGGGTCAAGCTTCGGAAAGAAAGCCTTGGCCAGGGTGAAAGCCCGGGTCATCCCAATCCGACATGACGAGCGTTTCCAGATTTCAATCCAGCCAGGAACAGTGGAGCAGGCTTGAATTAGATTTTCTTCACCCGGATATACTTCCGTAGGCCACTTCACTGCATCCAGTATAAATTTCGTGCCGGCAAAGAAAGTCCGGAGCACGGTCTTTAGGGTTCTAGCCTTGACAATGGCATCCTCCTCTGGGGCCGCAAGGTTGGCACCTACATTTGTAACAAAAGAGAGAACGTGTCAGTAATCCCGAGTATGATATAATAAAGCAAAGACACGAAGCCAATCGGCAGCAAAAACTTACTAAGCAAGATCTGATAAGTATCGGCGACTTGGTCCGATAGTTTCTTCAGTGCGGTCTGAGCGGCGTTGCACTTCTTCTTGTATTTGGAAACATCCTTCTTCAAAGTTTTCATGTCATCCTCAAGGGTTTCCCTTCGTTTTATCTCGGCAAGAAGAAGTTGTTCGGTCTTCAATAAAGTTTCATCAGACCGGGTTATCTGTGCCTGTAAGTAGCAAGGAACGCAAGTATCAGTTGGATATCATGGTAAGCTGAATATGGCGTAAAGTGCCAAGCATAACTTTTGCAAGTCATACTCGGAACTTGGGGACTAGGTATGCAATATGAGATACCAAGTGTCCTTACCTGGTGCTCTACAGCCATGCGCTCCAAGATCTTGCTCTCCGAAGTCTTCATAGTAAGGAGAGTGTTCATCAATTGGTCAAAAGTGTCTTCACCCGTATCAGAGGACCCGGGACCTTGGAAATTCCGAGAAGGAGCTTTCTTCTTAGTGGGAGGCGGAACCCGGGTCATTTGTGTGTCGGAATCCGACGCTCCTTCTTCCGCACCCAAGATTGTGGCTTTGTTCTTCTTGCTTGCATGGGAAGCAATCGGATACTCGGCTTCTTGTGTGTCCGGGTTTGTCGGCGACGCTTGTTTTTCGCCGCTGGACGTGGCTGTAGTCTTATCAGTCGGGCTCCCCTTACCCGGGCCCTCGGTCTCCATATCCTCTTGGTCGCTGATAACGACCGTGGCCCTATAGATGTTGACAGTGAGCAGCTAAATACACAGTCAGGAAAGGGTGATGAAATGTGGTGAAGCATCAGGAAGGGGATTTTACCCGGTGTTCACCGCAAAGTCACAGGGAAATCCGTCGCTAGACTCGGGAGAGGCTGGAAATTATCAAGTCAGACGTCATGTGGGAATGGTTCAAGGAGAATGTTTTGACCGAGAAAAGATAGGGTAGGTACCAGCCCGCCGAGTCGGGGTCGATGAAATACCCGGGTTAAGGGCATCGTCACCCGGGTGATTTCGAGTTGACCTGCGCTTGGTCATGGGCGACTCCTTCAAGCGTGGCCAGTGGAAAAACGTCAAGGTAGCTCATATATATCATTAAAGTAATACGAATTGAATGCGAGGAGGAGATATGAAACCTTGGAGGTGGCCTCTTGGGTTTTTCTTTTTGATCCGACTTTGATTGTCGGCTCCAGTTCCTCCTCGTCGCTGGCAGATTCTACTTTGCCATCGGAGTTTTCTTCCTCGTCATCTTCTCGTTCTGGATATCATCAAAGTTATAGTTGGAAATGAAGGGGTTGTGGTGAGCTTAAAGGAACCAAACAAAATCCGGAAAATACCTTCGTCCGAGTTAGCAGCTTCTTGCTCCTCTGGACTTTTGGAGCTAGGAGAGGTGTTGGTTTTCCAAAAATCATCATCAGCCTGAAAAGTGTTAGTACAAGGGTTATCAACTGTATCGAGTGGAAAGAGCAAAGATAAAGGCATTAAAGTCGGGTTTCCACCTTGGGGGCTGGGTTCTCGAGTGTGAAGGGCTCCAATCCGGATATGTTCCGGATCACCTCAAGCTTTTCTGTCAGAAAACCCTTGATGGTTTTGTGAGTATCGCCAGCTGCGAAGATGTTGTCAGAGTACCAGATCGGGTCTGTAGGTTGCCCCGAATACTCGCACATCAACTTTATGCGGATGGAATTGGGTTGAAACCGGAAGTCGACCCAAGTCTTCACCAGGTTGAGCCCGATGAGGCCTTGGGCCGTGAGAGTGTTGATTTTGGCTAGTAGAGGTTGAATTTCCTCCCTATCCGAGTCAGAGGCGAAGGCACTGAATTTCTCGGAGATGTCAAGAAGACCCTCTGAGTAACCCGGCAGCTTCTTTTGGCCGGGTGGGGAGGTCTTGGCAGTAAAAGTATGAGAGCTGCCAGTGCTTGACATGGGAGTTAAGGGTGAGGGGTGGCATCAAATTCTTGCGGCGCTGGATGGAAACCCCGCCGCAAGCAAGAAGCGCCCCGTCGCCGCTCTCGCGGCACGGTTTGCACTGAAAAAGCTCAATGAAAAGAGCTAGACTTGGCGAAGTGCACAAGTATGATTCGGAAAGGACGATGAAGTGAGAGATGTTTAATACGGAATTAGGCCCGATGTCAAAAACGCGAAGGCCGTAATGACTTAGGACATCACGGAAAAAAGGGTGACCCGGTGGGCGGAAGCCCCGGGTCACATGTTCCACGAAACAAATTACCTCGCCTTTTTTCGGGGTGGGCCGGGTCTCTTTGCCCGGCACCCTCCACTGGATATCCTCTTGAGGAGGAAGAACTCCCAGCTCCACCAGCTCCTCCAACTTGGCCTTGGTAACCGTAGACCGCGCCCAGTTGGCGGATATGGAGTTGGTGGCTTTAGCTTTGGTTGGAGTTTTCCCCTGCTTTTTGGGAGACATGTGGTTGACCTGCAAAGTATAAGGTAAAAGGATAAGAAGACTAAGACACGGAAGCTGTGAGCCGGCCGAGTATCGGCAGGGTAATATTGAGACACGAAAATTGCGTGTAATACGGGTGTTAGCTCGCAGAGTAAAGTTCGAATTATCCGGGTGTCAAGTGTTATGGCGAAAATTATGGGGGTCTAAGCGTTGAAGGAACTTTTGAGGACGATGGATGGCTACACGGGTACTTAGCGCGAATAAAAGGAACTGGAAAGGGGAAGACTAGCCGGGTGATTGAAGCCAGGGCGGAAATTTTGAGTGGTTTGGGCCCAGATCGGGAATTTTATCTTCAGATTTGTGGCAAAAATAACAATTGCAGGTAGTAGGAGAGTGGATTGGAGCATGCGTTTTATCTATTGGGCGAGCTAGAAAGACTATTAGTAGCCTAATTCGGCATGCCCGAGAAATCCTTGGCGGACTGATTTGGATCTAATCTGAGGTAAAATCAAAAATTGCAAGGGCAAATTAATGGGAGGAGGAGGCTTACCGGAGGAAATCTGAGTGAAGCCTTGCGGAGGCAGATGGCGCAAGCCTGGTGTCCCTTCGCGGTTCCTGACGGGCCGGATGGAGATTCGCCGGTAGATCTTGGCGGCGGCGCGGGGCGAGTTGTGGCGGAGCGCAGCCTCCGGCCGATGGGCTCCGGTGATGCGCGTGGGACTTCCGTGGTGGCGCTCAGTAAGAATGAGCTCAGAGGGAGAAAGGAAGCGGAGTGGGGGGAAATGAGCCGTTAGGGTTCGGGTTACCCCCCAAGGCGCTTATTTATAGCGCGAGTGGATAAGCCCGGTTCAGTGAGCGGGAGCCGGGAGTTGCGGAAGTAAACGGCTATTTATTTGAGTTTTGGCGAGATGCGCTTTAAACGCTGAGCAGGGAATCTGAACGAAAAGAAGAAAGAGATCCATCCCGTGATATCAGGTCAATTATCAAGTATAAAATCTTGACATTTTGGGGTTTTACCTAGGAAAGTAAATTAAGTAATTGGGAAAGAGCCGGGTTACTATATGGCCACCATGGAGTAAGGCCTAGCTATCTATTGAGGCACCTTAACCCGGCCGCCGCATACTCGTGTGTTTAATATCTTCGCAGGGAATAGCGAGCGCTTCAAGGAAGGATCCAAGAAGCCCAGGCTATTCTGGGGACTACTGATGGGGGGATGATAACCCGGTAGGCCAAACTCCAAGGAGTAACCCGGCCCAAAGGACGCTGTGCAGGATCCGGCTAAGGATAAGGAAACCTGTGAAGGCCCAAGCTTGTAGGCCCGGTAACCCGGATTGTGGGTTACTGTAAAGGAAAGTTAGGGTTTGTGCGCCGTGTCCGGGTAGGATCCAGGATGCGCCTTGGAGAATAAGCCAGGGGGTACGGGTGCTTTATAAACCGACCCCATGTCTAGTTTAGGCAGAGATCTAAGAACCCTAGCAATATCGCTTGATATCGAGTATCTAGTGTAATCCCAGAGTTGAGTTGTTATATCAAGATCGGAGACTCGGCGACTTTGATTGCCGGCTGCCAGATCGAATTGCACCATGTTTTCCTCTGAGCTAAACCCTCTCCCAAACGCCTGTGTCGTCTTGCCCCAAGACCAGTTACCCCCGGTAACGTCTGCCGTGATTATCCCACGACAAGACCGGGGATCCGGACTACGTGCCGATGAATCCGGTCTGCCTGCCGTTGTTTGTTGCGGCCGGGGCTGGTAACCCTGAAGCCCTTGTGAGTCCATTGCTAGGAGCGCATGATAGTTTGTATGTCTCTGGGTCCGGGGTATGACAGTAGACTCCTCTGGTGATGAATTCCCCTCCCGGCAGGGTGCTGGTGAGAGCTCCAGAACCCTCCCGATCTCGGGATGATGATGACGGCGGCCTCGGGTGTTTTTCGGGACGAAGTGGAATATATTTATGTCTTATGTCTCGGGTGGATTAAATAGGGGAAAGGGCAAAGGCGGTGGAGGCCTAGGGGCCCCACACCACCCCTTGGCGCGTCCAAGGGGGGGGGCGCCTTATGGCGTGGCCCCCCTCCGGGTCTCTTTGGGACTCTGTGGAACCTTCGAGAATTCTAAGACTTCCGGGCTTCGAATTTTCCAATTCCGAGAATATTTCCAGAAAATTTTTTCTGAAACTAAAAACAGCAGAAAACAGGGAACTGCCTCTATGGCATCTTGCCAATAGGTTAGTCCGGAAAATCGATAAAAATGACATAAAGTGTATAGAAAACATGTGGGAAACAATAAGAAAACAACATGGAACATCATAAATTAAGGATACGTTTATGATGTATTAACATCCCCAAGCTTAGTTCCTACTCGTCCTCGAGTAGGTAAACGATAAAAACACATAATTTCCAAGGTGACATGCTACCAACATAAACTTGATCATCAATAATGTAAAAGCATAAGTAAGCTGAGATCATAGAACTTAAACACAAGCATGATAAATAGAACTTTAATAATAAATCATACCAATCACCTTGCACCATGAGAAGGAACACAAATAAAAGATCGTGAATAACAATGCAACAAAAGATATACGCTAGTCCTTAAGTGTGGGGCAAAACATAAACGCCAGGACACCTTCAAAGTTCATGAGGTAGACTAGACCAAATAATTAGAGAACAAGCAATAACACATCATGAACCAATTAATAATGTTTCTGGGACAAATGAAGATAAAACTCAGAATGAAAACTATGCTCTCTCAACCGTGCATAAAGTTAGAAGATGGAGACTCAACACAAAAGTAAAAGAAAGGCCCTTCGCAGAGGGAAGCATGGATCACTCATGTGCTAGAACTTTTATTTTATTAAACGGAGGTATTGAAAAGCTTGACACTCCTCCCATCCATCTTACACAAACCATGGCTAACCTACCGTGGAGGAGTGTCTATATTTTAAGAGAGGTGTATGCTTATGTCAACGAATGGTAAAAATAAAATACAGTACGTCACAAGCCAACTAGACTTCACAAAAGCGGCTCCCATAGAAGGACGCATATGGGTAGAAGGTCATCCCTCTTTCTCTTTTGTTTACACAATTATGCTTTGACTGATAAATCAGGAGCAAAAATAGTGAAGAGAATTTGTGTTATTAATTTGGGGCTGGGCACCCCGCTGCCAGCTCTTCTATCATTGGATAAGCGGATGAAGCCACTAGTCCATGGTGTGAAAGTCCAATCAACAAGTGAGATAAAGATTCTCTATTTACGTCCTCATGAGCTAAAACAGGAGCACAAAACATGAGTAATTTTGAAAGTTTGAAAGGTAACACATGAGAAATTTACTTTGGAGTGGCGGTTAATTACCACATATAGGCAAATATGGTGGACACATTGGAAATTTTTTGTGGTTTTTGGGAGTTGGATGCACGAGTAGAGCTCATACTCAGTACATGTGGAGGCTAGCAAAAGACTGAGAGCGACAAATCAAGAGAGCATAAGAGCCCTAATCATGCATAGCGACATAAACATCATTAATCAAGCATAAGTGGTACCACAAGTTCAAAAACTAAATGATCATGGAGGCTATTGAATGGTTCATAGTCATAAACATGGTGTGAGCATGCGCCAAGTCAACCAAATAAAACATTCAAAGGAGAACACCACAAATTTATGCTACAATATGACAAGAACAACTCATGATTCTTTCCATGGCACATTAAACACTCTCAGCTATTTGAGGCTAATCATGATACTAAATAACGACAAGGGTTTATAACTAAAATAACATCTAGCATGATATGAAAAAGTCTAGCCACAGTCTATACAAGCTTCTACTTGCAGCGTGAAAAATTCTACCTCAAGCAGCAGTTTCTTTTCCCAACAAGCACCATACAAAACATGCTTTAACAAAAACTCTCTAAATGCTACAGAAATAAAACATGAGAGGACTCACATAACACTACTAAAATTAACAGCTCTGAATAAGAGATGCAATGAAAACGAGAGCTAAACAGGAAATTTTGCAGCAGCTAGAAGAAAAACTAAGAATACTAGCATAGCAAGTATTCAAGTGAAACCGCGGAGCATGTCTCTCTCCCAAACAAAGAATGATAGGGTCCAACTATATTATTGAAGCAAGTAAAACAAAGGAAAACAAAATAAAAACAAACATACGCTCCAAGTAAACTTCATATGATGTGACGAATAAAAATATAGTTTCACGAGAAGTGACCTAATAGATAGTTGATGAAGAAGGGGATACCTTGGGCATACCCAAGCTTAGATGCTTGAGTGTTCTAAAAATATTCTTGGATGAACCACGGGGGCATCCCCAAGCTTTGACCTTGCACTCTTCTTGATCACATATATCACCTCTTCTCTTGACCCTTGAAAACTTCCTTCACACCACACTCAAACAGTAATTCGCATTAGAGGGTTAGTGCAACAATTAAAAATCCATTGGTTCTATATGGCACAAGTGCTATTGATAATTTTAAACATTATATACAGACATTGATGTTTCGTGAAGCAAATAAACCCACTTGCCATCGCAAAAGAGCAAATGTAAGAAAAATGGCAGAATCTGTCAAAACCAGAACAGTATGTAAAGACGATTTTTTTTCGAGGCGCTTACGTTGATCATATCAAAAAACTTAAAGAACAAAAAAGTTGTGGAATTAGCCGAGGAATAAGCACAAGAAATTTCAGGTCATTATGATTTTCTATGATTCATACTATTTTTTACGGTGGTGAGCAGAAATCTGTTTCCCGCGCAGAAATCCAAAAACCAACTCCAACTCTTGTCAGAAACCTTACTTGGCACTACTAAAACATGAAAATAAAGATACAAAGGAGTTGCTACAGAAGTATAATACCCCTTGACTCAAATAAAACCATGGCTTATCTCCCAAGAAGTGCTTTTCTTTAACGCCTTTTAGCTAGGCCCAGAAAAGTGGATTCACGTGTTTTCAAGTGAAGAAGATGCTCGAATAAGAAATATGAATTAAAAAAGTAGAGAATCAAGAAGCAAGTATAAAACAAATTTAAGTCTAACCCACTTCCTATGCATAGGAATCTTGTAAAGAAATAAATTAAAGAAGCTCAAACTAGAAGTCATGGGACGGTAGAACAAGAGCAACTTCAAAACTTTCAACAAAAAGAGAGGTGTTTTAGTAACATGAAAATTCCTACAACCATATTTTCCTCTCTCATAATAATTTTCAGTAGCATCATGAACAAACTCAACAACATAATTATCACATAAAGCATGTTTGTCATGGTATAAAAGCACACAGTTCATATCAAGCTCCAAAACAGTGGGATCAAAATTTAAAATCAGCTCCTCTTTGTTCCCACTTTTAGCAATAGAAAAACAAGATGATTGATCAATGATAAAAGGTATAGGACACATTATAGCAATCCTATTTTCAGTAGCATTATAATTTATAACATTAAGTAACATAGGACCATCATCAAGTGAATTATCATATAAATTTTGTAAACAAACTTCCTCATTATCATGCATATCAATAGTTGGAATAAATAGAGGATTATCATAGGATTTATCCAAGTAGCATGGATTATCATAAATAACAGTAGCAATATCATTCTCACAAGTATAGCAAGTATAAGTTTCGTCAAAAAGGGA
>JAPCYS010002592.1:0-58345 GCA_028641055.1 Alopecurus myosuroides | reverse complement strand
AAAACCAAACTCTCATGTTTTATACAATAAATGACAGTAAATATACACATTTTTTTAGATAAAAGGCAAAGAGTTTGCCCTGCTTTAAATTAATGAAGCAACCGGTTCACAACCGCGTTACATGTTGGGGCTACAGCTTCTCCGAGGACACCACATAAGTTCGAAACACACACACACACACCAACAAAATACTAACAAGAGACACAACACGACGGGGCCGGCCTCCCCACAGAACACGCCGGAAGACAGCTACGAGAGGTGGCGGAGGTTCCTGTATCTCCCAAGGAGCTCAGCAGCCAGCAGCCAGCAGGCGCTCCTGGTCTTGCTCCTATGCGAGCCTTGCCCACATTTGCACAAACACGGACATTTTGAAAATAACGTCAACTGGATGGTTGGGGATGATTCCTTCAATGGAAAGCTTATTGCGCGCCCCCACATAACCCAGCACAGAGCGGAGAAAAGCACCCAATTCTCCTAGCTATGCCCGAGAGAGTAAGGAGTAAACCGAAGAAATGGGGGAAGTTGGTTGGGTCTCGTTCACAACCCAGAACATCCCGGAATACACTCCAATCTATAAGCACAAGCGTGCACTGAAATAACATATGCATGGTATCCTCGAGGGCGCCACACAGAGCACAGTGACCGTCTGAGGGGACCCGCCAAGACGCAATCCGTTGACGCGAGGGCAATCTATCGAGGATCAGTTGCTAGGAGAAGATTTTATCCTTTAGAGGGATCGTGGCCCCGCAGATATCGTCATGGAAACTAACTACCGCGCCTCTAGAGAGATCCCCGTACGTCGAAGATACCAAGAAGGCGGCGGAAGGATCAAGGGCCCAACTAATCCCATCTTGGCCCTCCAGGAGGGGAATCAAAGCAATCTCTGAAAGTAAGGTATGGGCACCTAGAGGGGGAGTGAAGAGGTGCTACGACCAATTTTAATTTTTCTACAACCTAGAGGGGGAGATGGGAGATCTAGCTTGGTGGGTGAGCTCAATCAATGGAGCATTTAATTCTGGACGAGCTACCCCTTGGAGAAGAAGGGGGTCTTCTATTTATAGGTCCACCAAAAACTAGCCGTTTTTTCTCGCAGTCGAAGTTCATTCCGGAAAGAATCCGGAACTTTCTGAATGAATCCGGGCTCCCGGAATAATCCGGAGCAATCCGGATCCTAACAAAAGAATTTGCCTTCATGCCGGAATAAACCCGGATTGGTCCGGAATGATTCCGGATTGCAACAGAGGATTTCACGGCAATGTCGGAAAGGCTCCAGAATGAATCCGGATCTCAGAATCACCCGGAATGATTCCGGATTGCAACAGAGGTTTTCACGGTCAATCCGGAATTAATCCGGATGAATCCGGAATTATTCCGAATGACAGTAAAAACCCCTTCTTCGAGCCAGAAAAACGTCCGCCAAACTTTTTCTTCTTCACCATTTCTTTGACACCGTTTTTTGTGCTGATATTGGCTACAACATTTTTCAACAAATAGCACACACGGTTAAAACTCATTTATGTTGTTAACAAACACACAAAACATAGAGATATCGAAAATGCACTTTCAATCTCCCCATTTTTGGTGTTTGATGACAACATAAACACTACTAGGAAAAGGCCTTTCTGTGGCGCACCAAAATGGGATTCTGTGGCGCACCTAGGGCCAGAGGGGCGCCACAGAATTCACGCCACAGAATTTTTTTCTGTGGCGCACCGAGGCCGTGCGCCACAGAAATGTCAATTCTGTGGGCACCTCAGCCGTTGCGCCACAGAAATTTGCAATTCTGTGGCGCACCAAGGGGGGGTGCGCCACAGAATTTTTTTTTGAATTTCAAAAAAAAAAGGCGGCCAGATCTGGCCGCGGGAAATTTTCGAAATTTCGAAATTTCGCCGGATTTCGTCGGATGCTCGCCGGAGTTGGTCGGTGGAGGATGGGGGTCACCGGAGTTGGTGGCGAGGAGAAGGAGAAGCTCGCCGGAGGTGGTGGTGGTGGTGGTGGTGGAGGAGGAGGAGGAGGAGGAGGAGGAGTAGTAGTAGGAGGAGGAGGAGGAGGAGAGAGGTGGTGGTGGAGGAGGAGGAGGAGGAGCTCGCCGGAGGTGGTGGTGGTGGAGGAGGAGGAGGAGGAGGAGGAGCCGGAGGTGGTGGAGGAGGAGGAGGAGGGTGGTGGTGGTGGTGGTGGAGGAGGAGGAGCTCGCCGGAGGTGTGGAGGAGGAGGAGGAGGGTGGTGGTGGTGGTGGAGGAGGAGGGGTGGTGGTGGTGGTGGAGGGGAGGAGGGAGGAGGAGGAGAGGTGGTGGTGGTGGTGGTGGTGGTGGTGGTGATGGAGGAGGAGAGGAGAGGAGAGGAGATAGAAGATGAGAAGTGGAGAAGTGGAGGAGAGAAGTGAAGAAGTGGAGGGGAGAGGGAAGAAGAGGAAGAAATTTCGAATTCTGCCTCAAAATTCTGTGGCGCACCCCCCCCTTGGTGCGCCACAGAATTTTTTTTTAATTTTTTTTTTATTTTCTAGTCAAAATCTTAAAATGGCCGTAACTTTTGTTCCTTTTGGAATTTGGCGATTCTAAAAAAAGCTCACAGGCGAAGGCCAGTGAGGTTGGGTTCCTTTTTCTCTCTAGTTTTTTTTAATATCTTGATCATTTTTTTTCGACATCGTATGCAAAAGTTATGGCCATTTTACTTTTTTTATAAAACTTTTGCTCAGAAAGTCGAAATTCATATTTCAAAATATGATTAAAAAGTAGACATTAAACTCTCCGTGCATCTATAAGGATTATTTTTTGATGCTTTTTAGACCTCCAACTCTTCCGTCAAAAACTAGAAAAGGCGTTCCCGGGGGGGGGGGGGTGGAGTTGGTGCGTGAGGGCATAATTCTTTCGGATGGGAATTCTGTGGCGCACCTGGCAGTGGTGCGCCACAGAAATGTCATATTTCTGTGGCGCACTAAACTACCATGCGCCACAGAAAGGGAGTGACAATCATTGGTGTGGCCCCCAGCTAATTTCTGTGGCGGCACCCCCATCCCGTGCGCCACAGAATTCCTCTTTTCTGTGGCGCACCACGGTCCCGTGCGCCACAGAATGTCTCTTTTCTGTGGCGCATGCCCACCCGTGCGCCACAGAAATATATTTCTGTGGCGCACCAAGAAGCCATGCGCCACAGAATCTGTTCCATAGAAAGGCACTTCTCTACTAGTGAAAGATTCACGGGGATAAGCATAACAAATGGTCTCCAAAAAAAAGACGGAGCTCCCCCTCTATATGTGCCCGGTGAGGCGCACACTTCATAGGCTTTGCTCCCCCTATGTTTTAGACACCAAGCAACCTAAAACAAGTTCACAATACATGCAGGGATAGGAAAATAACTTAAATAAGCATGATTCTAAAACATAGCATAACCACGAGTAAGAGTGACACAACCAAGTCACTAAGGTTCCACACACAAATACGGAAATGTTTGCAATGATGAAAAACTAAAGAAACTGGAGCACAAGCCTATAAGATCTAAACGAAAGGCAAATAAGACTTGTGCCCCCACCCTTGCCAAACCCGTGATATCCTAATAGGGTCTCCTTCTCCCCCTTTGGCATCAAGACGCCAAAAAGGAGAAAATGAGTCCAACTAGCGTCCCAAGAGAACACTCGATGTCGTCACCTCCGTCGCAGGGCTCCTTGTCGTCTTCCTCCTTTTCAGCCTCATGGTCTCCACGGTCACCAGCATCATCAAAATCATCCTCAGCAGATTCCTCTTCATCAACAACATCAGACGGAGGCACTCCAAAGTAGAAATCATCATCATGAATCTCGGGCATCTCAACAGGAAGATAAGGAACAAAAGTGAGATGTGGAGGATCAGCAGGCACATCGATCCCAGCAGCCCTATGGCCAGAGTTCAGAATACGGCGAGTCTCCTTGGCCAGCTCCTTAGCCTCATGGGAAATTGGCCTAGTGTCACTGCACATACTAAACATAGCCTTGAAGAACTTGGCAATGCCACTAGAGGGCTGAAGCTGAGAACCACCACTCGAGGAAGCAGAAGGAGTAGAATGTGACATCTTTGTCTTGGCCTTGGTGTATGCTGCTATGGATGGCGACCGTTGCGGGAGGAAGTCTTCTTATGTATGTTTGTTTTGTTCCCCGGCAACTGCGCCAGAAATTCTTTGATGCGCCTTGATGGTGCCTTGACGGGGAGACTTCTTGATGATGATGAATTTTAAGTCTCCCCGGCAACGACTCCAGAAATTCTTGTTGCTATGGATGGCGTGTTGGGAACCCCAAGAGGAGGGTGTGATGAGTACATAGGTAAGAAATTTCCCCCAGTTAAGAACCAAGGTTATCAATCCAGTAGGAGAAAGAGGATCTTCGGAATGTTGATGCCACTGACGGTGGTGATGGCGCCTCACCGGTGTTAGCAACAACGCGAAAATTGCACACAACACAACCAAAATACTTTGTCCCAACGGTACAGTGAGGTTGTCAATCTCACCGGTCTTGCTGAAAACAAAGATTAGACGTATAGTGTGAAAAATGGTGTATGCTTGCAGTAAGTAAAGAAAGCAGGGAATTGTAGGGGTTTGTTTAACATTGTAGGAAAATGGACCGGGGTTCATAGGTTCACCAGTGGTTGAAAGTATAAGGATGCCGCCTAGAGGGGGGGGGGTGAATAGGCGCTTTAAAATAATTACGGTTTAGGCTTGAGTAAATGCGGAATAAAACTAGCGTTTAATTTATCAAGCACAAAACCTATGCAAGCTAGGTTTACCTATGTGCACCAACAACTTATGCTAGGCATGATATACAATTATGAGATAGCAAGATAGATGACTTCAAGCACGATGGCTATCACAAAGGTAAATGCATAAGTAATGAGCTAGAGTATAGAGATAACCGAAGCACAAGGAGACACCAGTGTGATTACCGAAGTTCCTTCCCAAGGAAGTACGTCTTCGTTGGAGAGGTGGGGAGCCACCTAGGCTCCTCAATAGCACGGATGTGCACACCTTATTCTCCTTGAGCTTCTCCGGTGAGGGAGATGCTCGTTTCCACTATGAGGTCGACTTGAAGGCGTTGACCAAACCTTACACGAGGTTGAGGCTATCTCCACAACTCAATTGGAGGCTCTCAACGAAGCTTCTTGCAACAAGGTGGAAGCCCCAAGCACTAACCGTCTAGGGTGCTCAATACACCCAAGAGGAACAATCTCTCCGGTGACCAAGCACCCAAGAGTAACAAGCTCACGAACTTCTCTTTCACGAATCTCGTGGGGAACTCAAACCGATGCACCTAATGCAATGGCAAGAACACACAAAGTGGTCAAGAACTTCTCTCTAAAATCCCACCAAAGCAACTAATGCTATGGAGGGAGGAAGGAGGAAGAACAAGGAAAACAACAAATGAATCCCTAGATCTAGATCCAATAGATTCCCCTCACAAAGAGGAGGGATTGATTGGTGAAGTGGTAGATCTAGATCTCCTCTCTCTTTTCCCTCAAGTGGAAGCAAGAATCGTTGGAGGGATTGAGAGATAGCAAGATTTTGGAGGTCAACAATGGAGGTCAAACTTGCCCAAAAGGTTGGGGAACCATTGGGGAAGAAGGCCCCTTAAATAGGTCACCCAAATATCCAACCGTTGGAGGAAAAATCGCGCAGGGGCGGAACCTCCGGTGAAACCACCGGAACCTCCGCCCCCCTGGATAACTTAGGACACCAAAATGGCTGAAAAAATGCCCCAACCACCGGAGCCTCCGGTGGTTTCACCGGAGGCTCCGCCAACATCATCCCAAAAGGGTTTCGGGCGGAGCCACCACCGGAGCCTCCGCTGGTGGAAAAAACTGCAAAACACCCTATATGAAAACGGTCGTAACTTTTGCATCCGGACTCCGATTTCGATGTTCTCGGGCTCGTTGAAATCGCAACGACGAGCACTACAAGAATATGCAGAGAAACATCATAGTCCAAAATGGGAATATAAAACCAAATGATGAAATGTTTGGCCTATCAATAAAGAACAACCGGTAGAAACCTCCAACAACAAAAATGCGATAAGTTTTTCATACGAAATCCATTTTTGATGAACTTGATCTTGACATGAAGAACATGACAAGCTCTAAAACCTTACGTGGAGAAGACACAAATAAGAACCAAGAAGGATGATGCCAAGTATGCAAAGGTTTGATCTCTCTACGGTAGATACGATCAAGATATGCATTCAAGAGCCCCTCTTGATAGTACAGTTATCTATCCTATAATCCGGTCTCCCAACTAGCATAATGAGACCGGTAAAATAGAACCTATCTAAGTATACCTTTTCCTTGCGCAATCCAATTGAGCTAGATGATGACGATCTTGACTCTCTCAAGTTGGATCTTCTTTCTTGATCGTGCTTGCTAGCACATGCTCCGCTTGATGAAGACTTGCAAGTTGCTCCCCCATAAACCATTATGGGAGAGACCCTTAATGGAAAATCTTCACGAGGCCACAAACTCCAAAAGGGTGGCAAGCATCAAGCATATGATTTCTTCTAGATGCTTCACGTGAGTTTCCACGTAAAGCTAGGTGACGAACACCGCTTGACGATGACATAGACCATGGGCAATATGAAATCTTCCTTTTTGTTCATGCCCATGGAAAGATACCTAACCACACATAGATATGCCACACACACATGTATGGGTTAGATCACAAAGCTATATTGACAATTTCTTACCATACCATGAGATACACAATCCCACTTGGTACATCGTGTAGCTTTGTATGTTGATCACTAGCTTGATCAACCTTGTATCTTTTCTTCTCACTTCAAATGATGATGTATTGAAGATAACCATGAAGGATAACCTAATACTTTTCTTCAAGACACACTAGAAATAAGCTCAACTCAAACCATGACCATTCTTCATGCAAATCCTTGAATATACATGAACTCCATTATTTCCTATGGACAAGATCTACAAGGACAACTGAATGCAAACATTAGTCCATAAGGATTGTCATTAATTACCAAAACCACATATGGGGCACCATGCACTTTCAATCTCCCCAATTTTGGTAATTGATGACAATCCCTTTTTACGAGGGTTTATATGATGAATTAAGCAACCATGCAAAACAAAGAGCAAGGATGCAATAGCATGGAAGTTAAATGCTTAAGAACGAAACTAAAGCATAGAACCAAATTCCCTTAAACCCTCTAAACTTCTCCCCCATTGGCATCTATTGCCGAAATGGGAAAAAAGATTAGAAGGCCAATATAATAAGAGCTCCCCCATAGTGTATGCATTCCTCATGATATGAGTGAAATCAAGAGCATATATCCAACTAGGAATAGATGGAGGGAGATCAAACTATAATGAGGATCCAAAGATTTACAAGCAAAGTCAAATTGAAGGATACTTTCATAAAGAAGCAACCAACCAAAGGATCCGAAAAACCGATTGACCAAAATCAATATTATGATAAGATCAACCAAGTGTTCTAGAAAATCAAGAGGGAACTCCCCAAGGTACATGCACAATGTTAGATTTGAATTACTATATGATGTGCACAACATGGAATCATCACTCCCTTCTAGATAATTTTTAACACAAACAAGAGCAAGAGAATAGATTGGAAATGAAGCAAAGAAATTGGCAAACAAACAAGAGTTGAGCCAAGATCAAGAAGCACAAGTAAAGATTTAATCAACCGAAAGAGATGAGTGTGACAAGGAAAGACATTTGTAGGAGACTAATAGGATGAGCAAAGCTTCATCATAGTCTTTAAATATAGAGGCACATAGTGCATATCATGTCTTTCCCATACACACAAACCAACAAATGATAAAACACATAGGTCCACAAGCTTTATAAGATGCAAAAGGAATACCAAAAGAAAAGCAAAGCTTGTGCCTTTTAGGAACCACCAAGTAATATAAAGCAATAAAACATGGTCACTAAAGAAATAGAATATCAATTAAAGATGTAACTATTCTCGTGTGTATAAGTTTCTAAGTGGACACCAATCACAAAGATATATATCCACAAAGAAATATGCACACACAAAAATAGGTACAAGGGTGAAGAACATGATATCCAAGATAGGTTCATAATAACCAATAAGATTTTGCTTGAAAGCAAAGCACTAGGCTTAGTTTAATCTTAAGGGGATATAGATGGACAAACAATAAACTCATAAAAGCATCACAAATATCACAAGAGAAAAGTGATAGTTGGAATGCTTCGAGAAAGGTAACGCATATCACAAAAGATTCAAATGGTTTTTGAGAATTCATCAATATTGCATGTGAGAGACTTCAAGTAGAAGTTACTAGATTAATATACTTGGGATTGGTGAATCATGAAAATGATTATAAATATCCCCTTAGTATGTAGTCATCCCGGCTTACTCATAGTTGCAATAAAGATGTTTTTTATAAGACATTTGCAAGAGCCAAATGAAATGCATCAAATGGAATTCATGCCAAGATGCAACCTACACAAGGTTGAAAGATAGAAATGTATGCATGGAATAGATACTTGTTACCGAGACGGCATTGGTGATGAAGAGGATGCGGGTTTGATAATCATCGTAGCTTGACTCCTATGATATGATGGTGAGAACACCTTCCTTATGAATGGAGCAAGCAACCAATGTATCTCCATTGTACCTAAAAACAAAAATAAAGTACAAAATGGTTCCCAAACTTATTGGGTCCAAAGTAGTTAGAACAACTACAATACATAGGACAAACTCCACATAAATATGTGCATATTAATATGAATTTGAATTTTATGCACATCTTAGCAATTTAGGATGTGATGGAGTTTATTCTATATATTGGATCAACGAAAGTAAGCATGTCAAAGGATATACATAGTAAATATACATGCACAAAACTTTCAAGAACGAAACAAGATACAAATTGGACAAAATACCAATTAAAACAAAGAAGGCACTCACAAGAGATAAAATCAAACGAAGTGTCCAAATTATATCAAAACCCCAAATCAACACATGATTTAGGAAATCGAATAGAGAAGATAACAAAAACAACATCAAAGAATAAACAAACCCTCTACACTTTTCATGATGGCACACAAAGTACCAAGACGAAAAATGTTCGTCTTCCAAAGAGACAAGTCATTGGGATAATATAATTTCAAGACAACAAGTGTTCAAACACATATAGGATAGTTTTCCAATAATAGTGCATTAATTATGAAATTGCATTTGAATACAAGATGCACACAATGGAATCATTACTCTCCATATATATTGTTCAAACACTAGTCAAGCTCAAGAAAAGCAATAAGATGCAATACCAATTAAAGAGTTGTGTTCTACTCAATGTAGGATAGCTTCCCCAAGAAATGCAACACAAAGAAGTATGACTTCGAATGAAAGCGCACACAGATGGGATCATTGCTTTTCCTAACTCAATAAATCATAAAGCAAATTTTGACTAGAGCAAGGAATAAACAAAGGAGTTTGAACCAAACAAATCCTTAGGAAGAAACAAGGCAATTTTAGAGCAATGGACAAAGTAAATATGATCAATAAACTTACCACAAATTATTATAACTTGTCAAAGACAAGAGATGTATGGAGATATTTCTCGGTGGTATATTTGTTCACAATCATATTCACAAAACATAAGCATGTGGTAAAAGATAGGAATGAAAACACCATACTTAAATAGAGATTCTTGATGACTTCAATAGTCGAATGATCATGCAAAGAAATGATTAATATATCAAAAAGCAACTGGTTCCCGAGAAGGTAAATTTTAGTGCTAATTTGTGGAGAACCGCACCAAGAAACTCTCTCACAAATAAGATACCAAAAGATGAGCAAATAAAATCATTTAAGCAAATTGAAACTTGTTTGAGCACACATGCCACATAGGAACAAGATAATTAACACTATCAATTCTATGTGGCAAAACCTTAAATGTTCACATTCTTTAGGCTTGTAATATGCACAACATATTACTCCCCCATAATGTGATAATCCGTATCTTCTTAGCAAGAGGCAAACAAAGACCAACTTGAGATAATTAATAGACATTAGAATTTGAATTTCTCATGAGTATGAGATACCACATAGAGACTAGATAATATTGAAATATCAACACTATGTGGTATTCCTCATGTACACACATTTTGGGATTGTGAAGTGCCAAAGGCATATTACTTTCCCAAAATGGGATAGTCCATTAATCACTCAAAAGAGCCAAATAAGATACACACAAGATGCAATTAGGCTCAAAGCAAACTCATACATACATTTTGTGCGAACCGACAAACACATACTAGATTACTCAAGGATAAGTAAGTAGTAAGCACAAAATATACAAAATACAAGCAAGGTACCAAACCAATACATGCAAAGGGGAAAGCAACTTTCAATGTATATATAATGTAATAAATACAAGTTACCGTAAGAAGGAGCATGGAATATGAGATAGAGACGTGATAATCCAAATGACTTGGCTTAAGGAAAATATATGTGATGAAGATCCCTTAATTCTTCATGATATAGCCAAGTCTCCAATGCCCTCCGATAACACCTATTGATCAAGTTTGAGCTTGTTGGTCCCCAACCAAGTTGGGTCCTAAGAGGTTAGTCACAATAGGCTTGGAAACCCAAATGGTTCTTTTCTTGACACCACTTTGAGTACCAACATATTTGGCAAACACATTGCCCACATTATCCTTCCGAATGGAATATACATCATCAATTATGATAGGGTTGGATAATGTACCATTAGTGCATGAAGAATCAAGATGTCCCTTTTCACGACATAAGTAGCAACAACGACTCCTTCCATTCTTCTTAGTTAATTTATCAACTTGAGAAGCATTAGCTTGAGTCTTCATGGGAAGAGGCCTTTCTTCAACTTGAAGTTGAGATTGAGGTTGAACTTGTGGTCGCTTCCCTTGTTGCTTCTCTCTAAGTTTATTCTTCTTCAAAGGGCATGATCTAACATGATGCCCTTCAACCTTGCACTTGAAGCAAACAATATTTGCCAAATTCTTGACTTGTTCATGGCCCTTCTTCTTGTCGACCTTGGACTTGTTCTTGTGATTGGAAATGAATCCAAGTCCTCTCTTGTCATTGGGGGATTTTTGGACACTCAACATATTATCAAGTGTGGACTTCCCTTTATGACACTTCTCCAAGTCTTTCTCCAATGAAGTGACTTGGGCCTTGAGCTCTTTGATTTCCTCTACATGGTTAGTATCAACACAAGAGCTAGAGGAAGTAGATGCATCATTATTAGAGCAACAAGGTAAGGAAAGTAATTCATCATAAGATGTGGGAACATTATGAGAGGATGAATTACTAGGACTAGCACAAGGAAATATAGCATTTAGAGTATATATTGTGCCTTTGTCCACATGAGGCTCACAAGATGTTACCTTAGTTAAAATGACCTTATGAGCTAATTTTAGCCTCTCATGGGAGACTAGAAGATCCTTATGAGAGCTTGAGAGCTTTTCATGAGTTTCTTCCAATTTCCCATAATTACTAGTTAGCAACTCAAGTTGAGCCCGTAGCTCAACATTCTCCTTTAATGTGGGTGATTCACAAGAAATAGAGTTAGTAGCACAAGCATCAACATTTTTAGCTTTGAGGTCATTAGCAAGAGAAAGAGATAATTCATTGTCCCTTCTAAGCTTAGAAGCGCTAATAGCATATGTTTCTTCTAGACTATATAGTTTCTCTTGAAGAGAAGATCTAAGGGACCGCTCTTTCTCAAAAGCCTTTTCAAGCTCTTTATCCTTGATAGAATGACTACCACTATGACTTTCCAAAGTCACGATGATATCCTCCTTTTCATCTACAAGAGAGTTAGCCTCATCAAGTTGTTCTAGGAGAGCATTCACATTTTCTTTGGTCTCACCAACAAGGCTTGCGAACCATAAGCCTAATTTCTTAGACTCATCATCATCTTCCTTACCAACGTCGTCATTACTACTATCATCATAATATATATGGGGGTTCAAAGTGGAAGATACCTTTGAATCCTTGGCCATAAGGAAAAATGTGGTAGATGATGATGAATCATTACTTGAGGCACCACTCAAGTCCACATCTTGTTCCATAGAGACTTGAGTTTCCTTTAAATTGTTAGCCATACAAATACTAGAGGAAACACAATCATGTTTATCATGGGAACAAGATAAAGCAAGCATATCCTCATGAGATTTAGTCAAGCAATGATGACATGATATGCAATGACTATCAACACAAGCATGTAAAACATTTTTGGTGCTAGTTGTGTTTAAGTCCAAAGATGAGACATTGCAATAAGATAGAGATGAAGGATCATCAATAATAATTCACTATCATTATTGCAAAGCCTATCACTACTCACCATCCATTAGTTTGTGGCTTACCACATGTTGGTGAAGTAGAAGAAGTTGAGAACTCATCACGACCGGAGATGGAGGGAGAGAAATCATCCTCAATAATATTGGACACTTCATATTTATCTTGAAGCTTTGTCCATAACTCATGAGCATTCCGAATAGGAAAAAGTGGCTTAATAACTACAAGGCTCACAAGAAGGAAAAACGAATTAATAGCAAGAGCATCGAGAGATAAGTTTTTCTCTTCCTCTAAAGTTGGATTTTGAGGATCCTTTGGAGGAGAAAAACCCATCTCTACAATTTGCTCCATGTGGGTCCATGACCCGGAAAAAATGAGCATGCGAAATTTCCAAAGATCATAGTTTGTGCCATCGAAATGAAATGTGGGATCATGCACTAATTCACTAAGCGACATTATTACTCTCAAGGCGGTGAAGCCTAAAAATGAGAGCCCTGGCTCTGATACCAATTGAAAGTATAAGGATGCCGCCTAGAGGGGGGGTGAATAGGCGCTTTAAAATAATTACGGTTTAGGCTTGAGTAAATGCGGAATAAAACTAGCGTTTAATTTATCAAGCACAAAACCTATGCAAGCTAGGTTTACCTATGTGCACCAACAACTTATGCTAGGCATGATATACAATTATGAGATAGCAAGATAGATGACTTCAAGCACGATGGCTATCACAAAGGTAAATGCATAAGTAACGAGCTTGAGTATAGAGATAATCGAAGCACAAGGAGACACCGGTGTGATTACCGAAGTTCCTTCCAAGGGAAGTACGTCTTCGTTGAGAGGTGGGGAGCCACCTAGGCCCTCCTCAATAGAACGATGTGCACACCTTATTATCCTTGAGCTTCTCCGGTGAGGGAGATGCTCGTTTCCACTATGAGGTCGACTTGAAGGCGTTGACCAAACCTTACACGAGGTTGAGGCTATCTCCACAACTCAAATTGGAGGCTCTCAACGAAGCTTCTTGCAACAAGGTGGAAGCCCCAACACTAACCGTCTAGGGTGCTCAATACACCCAAGAGGAACAATCTCTCCGGTGACCAAGCACCCAAGAGTAACAAGCTCACGAACTTCTCTATCACGATTCTCGTGGGGAACTCAAACCGATGCACCTAATGCAATGGCAAGAACACACAAAGTGGTCAAGAACTTCTTTCTCAAATCCCACCAAAGCAACTAATGCTATGGAGGGAGGAGGAGGAAGAACAAGGAAACAACAAATGAATCCCTAGATCTAGATCCAATAGATTCCCCTCACCAAAGAGGAGGATTGATTGGTGAAGTGGTAGATCTAGATCTCCTCTCTCTTTTCCCTCAAGTGGAAGCAAGAATCATTGGAGGGATTGAGAGATAGCAAGCTTTTGGAGCTCAACAATGGAGGTCAAACTTGCCCAAAAGGTTGGGGAACCATTGGGGAAAAAGGCCCCTTAAATAGGTCACCCAAATATCCAACCGTTGGAGGAAAAATCGCGCAGGGGCGGAACCTCCGGTGAAACCACCGGAACCTCCGCCCCCCGGATGAGTTAGGACACCAAAATGGCTGAAAAAATGCCCCAACCACCGGAGCCTCCGGTGGTTTCACCGGAGGCTCCGCCAACATCATCCCGAAAGGGTTTCGGGCGGAGCCACCACCGGAGCCTCCGCTGGTGGAAAAAACTGCAAAACACCCTATATGAAAACGGTCGTAACTTTTGCATCCGGACTCCGTTTTCGATGTTCTTGGGCTCGTTGAAATCGCAACGACGAGCACTACAAGAATATGAAGAGAAACATCATAGTCCAAAATGGGAATATAAAACCAAATGATGAAAGGTTTGGCCTATCAATAAAGAACAACCGGTAGAAACCTCCAACAACAAAAATGAAGAACATGACAAGCTCTAAAACCTTACATGGAGAAAACACAAATAAGAACCAAGAAGGATGATGCCAAGTATGCAAAGGTTTGAGCTCTCTACGATAGATACGATCAAGATATGCATTCAAGAGCCCCTCTTGATAGTACGGTTATCTATCCTATAATCCGGTCTCCCAATGTCGCACCCGGACTTCTAGGGGATACTCACAGTCCGTTAAACAGTAGATAAATGGCTTACGGGGCATACCGGCACCCGCATCTCAATATGAGCAGGCTAACACGTAAACGTGTGACAGCCATTCTCTTACTATTCATCGTCTGCGCAAACCATCCCATAGAAATCCAGATACTTCCATTGACGTACTTCAAAACATACACACATGGTACGTCAACGGCATTGGAACAAGTGATATCACAACAGATCTCTACGACACAAAAGATGGAAATAAGTTGCAAATGGCTCTCACTAGAGCAGAGATAGCAAATACAATCATCCAGAGCACACATGTCCCAACAAATCATCATTACATCACAGCGGAAGCATTCAACATGTCTGAGTACAGACAAGATCCAAATAGGCCTAAGAGGCCGTAAACGAAAAGACGGAGCCCATCCACGAAGTCTCGGATCCTGCCCGGGTCCGCTATCTACTCGTCATCAGTCTCGTCATACTCCACGTAGTAGCCACCATGGGGATCCTCGGAAACGTAGTCTGCGGAAACCACAACCCCAACGGGGTCAGTACATAAACGTACTGGCAAGCAAGACTCACAGTTCACCAAAGTGTAACCCGTCAACACCAAGCACATATGCTTTGGGTTCAACGGAAGGAAGGGGATATAAAAGATGCTGCAACTGGCTGCCCTAACCAACTACAAAAACATGCTACAACCTACGACTGTCAGAAAAGGGATAAGATAGCGTATCGTAACCAACTACCAACTAACTCCAAACAAACCCATCCTGGATCTCGCCCCTTATCCAAAGAAGCAATCCGAGGATAACTCACACAGTTGGATTAATGATGGTTCAAGTTATTGTGTCAATAAGACTATTACTAGTCAAGTTATCATTAGTTAGGTGTAAGTTGTTCTGAGTACTTGTTAGCCAGTACTTTCACCAAGTAATCCATAACCGCGGAAAACACGGCTTCTCGAGAAGATTTAACCCTGCAGGGATGCACCAATTTGGCCATACACGTAAGAATGACCCGCCAGGCGGGGAGCTAACCCACCAAGCGAGGCACTCAACACAACTCAACTCTTCTTCGCATCAAGCCCAAAGAACCACATGCTGTGCGTGCGCGGCTAATCGAGCCCCACGAAGAAAAGGGGACCCTCATAGCACTCTAAGACCACGCCGCCCTAAATGCCGACTACAAAAGTTCCACCCTGGCGCCAAGGGTTCGCACCTGCACATGCATGCATCAAATGGAAAGCCCGAACTAAGTGTGGCGATTTGGACGAGATGCGAATCGAATCAAATTGAGGGGGCGCCCATACTCGCTTCCCACATGCGGTTAGTGCGCTCATCATGGATCAGTAGACAAGACCCTTTTCCTAATTAGGGTCGACACTAGCAGGCCTCAAAACCACGCCGGGCCTCCTGCCGGTGCCTTATCAGCAAATTATTATTACCTCAAAATTAACAGGTTGTTGTTTAACATCGAGCCCCAGAACATAAATGAAATAGTAACAGAAAGTAACGGGCAACAGACTCGAGCAAAAACAACCCTAAGCATGCTGGTAAGACACGGGCTCAAACAACGGGGTTATGGGAGTGGAGGTGAGGCAATATCAGGGTTAAAGGATAACATGTGATAGGTTCGTAACAGAAACAACTATTCATAGGGCTAGAAAAATAGACAACGGAAAGTATCGGTATCCAATGTTGAAAGGAACACAATGGTTCATGTGAGTGAATACTTGCCTGCAAACCAGTAGCCTGGTACTGAGCTAACTCCTTAGAAGGGGTGTCGTAAGTATCGTCGGTCTCAACGTCGTCGTTTATCCGAGAAGAAGCAAACAAACAACGCAGAGAGATAAACAATCAATAACATGGCATAGTGCACAAACATGGGATGATGCATGACCATTTAGTTGATGCATAGAAATAAACTAGTTGACAGGATAACATGTTTAAATGGACCCATATGCAATTGGATTGCATATGGAAAGCCCATGAATTAGGGTTGAAATAATTGTTTTACAACTAGCCAATAGATGAAAGTGGATTAGCATGATGCATGGATGAGGAAAACAGCAAAATAACAACAATAGAACCAATTGGAAATAATGTTTAACAAGTTTGGGAATTTGTTTATTAAGTGTTGGAATTTTGGTTCCTTAAAGGTGTCACACAAGCATTTGTTGTTTTTACCACTTTTAATTGTTCAAAATAGATAACAAAGTTCATATTTGAGTAGAACACCGAATTTTAGTTGGAATACATGTTTTACTTATTGAAAAAGGATTTACAATAATTTACTTATGAATTAAGCAAGTTTAAACAAGGATTAAATGAATTAATTCAAGTATGAAATTATTTGAAGTTTTATTTGTTCAAAACATAAAACCAAATTCATATTTGAAAAGTTTATACTTTTAGGGTTGGAAAACATATTTTATATGTCCCAAAAGAATTTAATTTGATCAAGTTATGAATTTAACAATATTAAATGACTTAAACAAGGTTTAAATTATTTAACCAATTTTAATTATTCAAAACATGAAACAAATTTTATATTTGGAAAGAGGGTTTAATTTAGCATGGAAAACATATTGCATTTGTTGAAAAAGGATTTAAAATGAGCAAGTTATTAATTTGGCAATTTTAAATGCATTAATTAAGAAACAGTTGTTTTCAGCAATTTAAATTATTCAAAACAGCAAACAAAGTTGATATTTGGAAAGTACATGAAAAATTGATTGGAAAACATATTTAGTTTGTTGGATTTGGAATTTTTATGCCCAAGTTATGAATTTTGCAAAATTAAGTGAATTAAACAAGTTTTTAAATATTTCACCAATTTAAAATATTCAAAACAGTAACAAATTGCATTGAAAAGGTTGGAAACATGTAGCAAATGTTTCACTGAACATTTTGAGCTATTAAACATAATTTTTGGGTGATTATTGAATTTATTATGCCATTTTCCATAATCATTCTTATTCTGCCATTTTTAGTAAACAGAGGGAAACATGCTCAAAATTAATTCAATTGTGTCCAAATAAAATACCAATGTGTAGAGTTTGTTAAGACAAATTTTTAGAGACCAAGTTTGCTTAAATTAGATGAGTAGAACTAAAGTTATGAAATTCCAAAGTTTCCAATTTTTATTGCATTTTCAGTAATTAATTATTTAGTGCAAAAATTGTTACAGAAACATGTTGCAAACTTGACGTTAATAGAAGGATCACAAAATTATGAATCCACAGGATTTTGAATCATTCAGTTTGGAGCAAAATTGGATTTGTTATGGATTTTAGAGTTAACTGCTCAGATCTGTCTTTCTGAACTTCGGGCAGAAAAAAGGAAAACAGAGATAAAAAAAAGGTGGGGTTAGGGGGATGGAACCCAGCACCTGTGGCTTTGGGCGCAAGGGTTCTAGCCAGTGGGGTGGCTGTTGGCTTTGTGATAGGAAGGGGATCTGTGGGGGGTTAAGGTGTAGCTCGACGGGATTTTGGCTGTCTGCACTCGACAGAGCCATCGATCCCGGCGGCCATCTGTGCCGCTGCGCTCGTCGGTGGGGCGCCGGGGTGCGCGGGTGTTGTGGGGAAGGGAGAGGGGAGGAAGGGGAGCGAGAGGGTGAGGGAGGCGCTCACCTTGGGGCGGTACAGAGGAGGCGCAGCGATGGTGGAGCAGGTGGCGATGCAGGGGTCGCCGGCGACTCGAGGAGGACGGTGGCGGTGCTGTGAGGCCTCCCGGCCGCTGCCGTGGGGTGGAGGAGGGAGCCCGCGGCCGGGGGGTTCCATTCCCGCCCGCAGCACGGCCGAAGGGCGACGCCAACGCCGGCGATCGCCGGTGGAAAGGAGAGGGCTTTCGGGTGTGGGTTCAGACATTCAGAGAAGTGCAGAGAAGAAAAGAGAGGGAGGAGGGGGGAGAATGGAGGCGGAGAGGAAGAAGGAGGGGAAAGAAGATTAGGGTTAGGGAGGGGGGACTCGGGCTAGGTCTTAAGGGGAAGGGGGAGGGCTGCTGTCCGTTCTTTCTCAGCCATTGCTACGTGGATGCAGGGATCTCCTGCCGTACGAGGAAGAAGAAGATACGAGGGGGTATCGGGCCAGGGAGGTAAGTTGGGCTGGGCTTGCTGCTGCTCTCTCTCTCTTGTTAGCTTTTTATTATTTTTGTTCTATTGTTTTTTTTTGCTGATTGGAAAAGGGAGAAAAAGGAGATAGTTTTGGGGTAGAATATTTTAGGGAAAATTTATAAAATCTCTTTATTGTAATGGCAACACTTGCCAAGTTTTGGTTTTTCCAGAAATTCAAAATATAAGTGCTGTTTGTAAATGGGTTCTAATTTGAATGATTTTTTGGATTAAGTGACATTATTGAAACAAGAATTTAAATAGGGTGACCCTATAGTTTTAATTGGAAACAAAAGATTATATTTGTGTTGTAATTTTTATAATTTCCACATAGTTGCTGTTTGGAAAATGTAATTGTATTTGAAAGGCATTTGAATCAAGTTTGGATTAAGTGAATTATTAAAATCCATCATTTTAAATAGTTTTGAACCTTATGGTTTGATGGAAACAAATGATTGATTTGTTTTGCAATTTTCATAACTTCCAAAAGGGTTGTTGTTTTGGAAATTAATTGAATTTGAAAAGGGTTTGGTATTAAATGAATTTTGATAGAAACAAAACAACAGTTTGGAATCACAACTTTTATGGACAATTGATTGTTTTGATTTGAAATATCATTTTGGAAATTGTAACATCACAAGTATGAAACAACAGGTTTGAATTTTGGTTTGAAATTCAAATAGAAAACAAAGGAAAACAAATGAAAACAGTTGGAAAACAGAGCAAAACAGAGGGAAACAAATGGAAAACAAGCAAAACAAATGCAATGAACATGATGCCATGATGCAAAACATAAAATAACAGAGAGCAAACATTCTAATGCCTATTTTTCATACTTGGGATGTTACACCCAACTAGCATAATGAGACCGGTAAAATAGAAACCCTATCTAAGTCATACCTTTTCCTTGCGCAATCCAATTGAGCTAGATGATGACGATCTTGACTCTCTCAAGTTGGATCTTCTTTCTTGATCGTGCTTGCTAGCACATGCTCCGCTTGATGAAGACTTGCAAGTTGCTCCCCCATAAACCATTATGGGAGAGACCCTTAATGGAAAATCTTCACGAGGCCACAAACTCCAAAAGGGTGGCAAGCATCAAGCATAGGATTTCTTCTAGATGCTTCACGTGAGCTTCCACGTAAAGCTAGGTGACGAACACCGCTTGACGATGACATAGACCATGGGCAATATGAAATCTTCCTTTTTTTTCATGCCCATGGAAAGATACCTAACCACACATAGAGATGCCACACACACATGTATGGGTTAGATCACAAAGCTATATTGAAAATTTCTTACCATACCATGAGATACACAATCCCACTTGGTACATCGTGTAGCTTTGTGTGTTGATCACTAGCTTGATCAACCTTGTATCTTTTCTTCTCACTTCAAATGATGATGTATTGAAGATAACCATGAAGGATAACCTAATACTTTTCTTCAAGACACACTAGAAATAAGCTCAACTCAAACCATGACCATTCTTCATGTAAATCCTTAAATATACATGAACTCCATTATTTCCTATGGACAAGATCTACAAGGACAACTGAATGCAAACATTAGTCCATAAGGATTGTCATTAATTACCAAAACCACATATGGGGCACCATGCACTTTCAGTGGTGTCTCTCCATAAAAGATAGCATGCTGGGTGAACAAATTACAGCTGGGCAATTGACAAATAGAGGTTGCACCGTAGTGCACATTCATGACATGATGACTACTATGATATTTAGTGCGGGCATTACAACAATATACATAGACCGTAATCCAACTGCATCTATGACTAATAATCCACCCTCAGGTTATCATCCGAACCCCCTTAGGCATTAAGTTGCAAGCAACAGATAATCGCATTAAGAAATGTGTGTAATGTAAGCAATGACTATGCACGCGGGCACTCACACGGTTGTTTTCTCCCTAGTGGCAACAACACATCCTCCCCCGTCACGTTTCTGTCACTCGAGCACAGGCGAAAAAGAGGCATGAACCCAAATATCGAGCATAAATACTCCCTCTTGGAGTCACTAGCAACTACTTGGCCAGAGCAACCACTAGCAACGGAAAGCATGCAAGATCACAAATAACATATGCAATAAAGACTATAATCAACTTGACATAAGTTGAATATTCATCGGATCCCAGCAAACACAACACATAGAATTACATAAGAACAATCTCGATCATGTTAGGCAGCTCACGAGATCTAAACATTGAGGCATAGGAGGAGAAGACAACCATCTAGCCACTGCTATGGACCCGTAGTCCAAGGATGAACTACTCACGCATCACTCCGGAGGCAGGCATGGTGATGAAGAGGCCTCCGGTGATGATCTCCTCTCCGGAAGGGTTCCGGGAGACAGCTTCAGAACCCCCCCTGATCTAGGGTTGACGACGACGGCGGCTGCAGAACTTTTCGGGGATTTTTTATCAGGTACCTAGGGTTTTCCTTCGGAGGGGAATAAATAGGCGAAAGGGAGACGTCGGTGGGCCACCAGGGTGGCCTCACCACCCCCAGGCGCGGCCAAGGGGGCTGCGCCTAGCTATGGCGAGGGACCCCTGGTGCCCGTCTTCGACTCCTCTTAGGACTTCTGGATGCTTCCGGGAAAAATAGGCACTTCGGATTCGTGGGGTCCAATTCCGAGAATATTTCCAGAACAACTTTTCTGAAATAAAAAACAGCAGAAAACAGGGAACTGGCACTTGGCATATTGTTAATAGGTTAGTCCCGGAAAACATGTAAAAATGCTATAAAGAAGGGAGAAAACATGTAGCAATTGGCAAAATATCAACATGGAACATCAGAAATTATAGATACGTTAGAGACGTATCAGGCATCCCCAAGCTTAGTTCCTACTCGTCCTCGAGTAGGTAAACGATAAAACAAAATAATTTCTGAGGTTACATGCTACCACACAATCTTGATCATAATATGTAAAGCAGAGCATGTAAACTAGGATCAAATGAACTAAAGCTGTGATCTATATTTGATATCAACAAGTAATGCATAAACAAAGAATAAGAAAGAAGCAAAACTTTTAATGAATCAATACTAAAAGACTATCAGTCGTGCAAAGTTTATTAGAGATGATTTAAGCTTTCAAGAACAACAATATCATACACGTCAAACGATCTTCACAACCCCTGTCACTAGTAGGAAAATGCCTATCTGTGGCGCACAAATTTGGGATTCCGTGGCACACCCTGGGACCGCAGGGGTGCACCACAGAATCCATGCCACTAAATTTATTTTCTGTGGCGCAACCCAGCCCATGCGCCACAGAAATGCAAATTCTGTGGTGCACCCCAGCCCATGCGCCACAGAAATGAAAATTCTGCGGCGCACCCTATTTGCGCGCCACAGAATTTGCATTTCTGTGGCGCATGGGTTGGGGTGTGCCACAGATTATTTGAATTAAAAAAAAGGGATATGGCCGTTGGAAATTTGAAATTTTGTAATTTTGCCATGTCCTTAGGTAGGGGGAGGAGAAGGTGGTGGGTGGAAGATGGGGGTCACCGGAGGTGGTGGAGGAGGAGGAGAAGGTGGTGGAGGAGGAGGGGGGAGAAGGTGGCGGAGGAGGAGGAGGAGCTCGCCGGAGAAGGTGGTGGTGGAGGAGCTCGCCGGAGTTGGTGGAGGAGGAGAAGCTCGCCGGAGAAGGTGGTGGTGGAGGAGCTCGTCGGAGTTGGTGGAGGAGGAGAAGCTCGCCGGTGGTGGTGGTGGAGGATGAGGAGGAGGTCACGGGAGGTGGTTGTGGAGGAGGAGGAGAAGGTGTAGAGTTGAAGTAGAGGAGAGAAGGGGAGAGGAGAAGTGGAGGAGAAGGGAGAGGAGAAGTGGAGAAGTGAACTGAGAGAAAGGAGAGAATGAGAAAGAAGAGGGAAAATAGATGGGCTGTTGGGCGGGATTCAAATTTCGAATCCCGCCAAACAATTCTGTGGCGCACCAACCACCCGTGCGCCACAGATTTTTTTTTAATTTTTTTTTGATTATGTAGGAAAAAATCTTCTGTTGGGCATAAATTTTTTTTCCTTTTGGAATTTGGAGAATCTAAAAAAATCTCACAGGCCAAAGGCAAGTGAGGTTGAGTTTCTTTTTTCTCTAGTTTTTTTTTATATCTTGATCATTTTTTTCCGACATCGTATGCAAAAGTTATGCCCATTTTACTTTTTTTAACGAACTTTTGTTCCGAAAGTCAAAATCCATATTTCAAAATTTGATAAAAAAAAGTAGACCTTAAACTCTCCGTGCATCTATAAGGGATTTATTTTTTGATGCTTTTTAGACAAGCAACTCTCCGTGAAAAACTATAAAGGCGATCCGGGGGGTGGAGAGAAGAAAAAAAATTGTGGCCGCATGTGTCTGGGTGTGCCACAGAAATGTCATATTCTGTGGCGCACTAGTACACATGCGCCACAGAATACGACATTTCTGTGGCACACCTAGACACATGCGCCATAGAAATGTTCGCCTGCAATGATTGGGGCGGGCCCCAGCCAGTTTCTGTGGCGCACTCTTCTCCTGTGCGCCATAGAATTTGTCATTTATGTGGCGCATATTTTGGCGTGTGCCAAAAAATTTAATTTCTATGACGCACCCTACTCTGGTGCGCCACAGAAAGCCTTCCATAGAAAGGCAGTTTCGTACTAGCGTGTTAGGATCAAGTCAAACTTTCCACACGATGCAATGATTGAATCTTAAACTATTTGCACACTAAAAACAAGCAAGTGTTCTGCGTTGGTCCCTGGCATCGGGATGTTATGGCAAAGAGAACATTATGGGGGGTTTGGAAGGTCAATGGAACAAAGGCTCACAAAGCTGAAAGTGGTCATTAGACAAGAGAAAGTATTACAACCGAAGCTATGCAAGGAGTAGGGATTGCCACACAACGGATGCACATAGAGCTATAAGTGTATGAAAGATCTCCAATGGAACTAGTGGGGTGCATCTAACTTGTTTCCTCACGAAGACCTAGAGCTCATTTGAGGAGGCTCATCATTGGAAAATACAAGCCAAGTTCTATAATGTAAAATTTCCCACATAGTTATGAATGAATGATAATATGAAAACTTTCTCCAAACTGAAGCATTGGTGCTAAACATGAAGCACAAGTGTGGTATAAAGGATAATGATGCGTGCCCTCTCTCTTTATTCTCTCTTTGGCCCTTTTTTTGGGCTTTTTAATTTTTTTTACTTTTTTATATATCCTCACAGGTAGGGGCAACATCTTATATTACAATGAATCATCAAACTTTTAGTACTCATAACTCATAATGGAATATCTCTGATGTATCCAACTGCATGCTCCTTCCAGTGTAGCAGTATGCATAAATAACCATGAAGCTCATCATCAAGTAACATAATGGAGGTGGATGTTGTGCAACAATATATCTCGGAATGGCTATGGAAATGCCATCATAGGTAGGTATGGTGGCTGTTTTGAGGAACAATATATGGGCTTATGTGTAGGAGAACAAAGTCCTTCCACGGGATTTGGATGCACTAGCGAAGTTTGCACCAACTCTCAATGTGAGAAAGGGCAATGCACAGTACCGAAAAGGCTAGCAAATATGAATGGTGGAAGTGCCAGGAACCGCAACATAGACTCACGAGTTAAAAGGTTACAGAAAGCAAATCATCTTTACAAGAAACAATGCAAATCACTCCAAGAGGGTCCATGGCAGTGACAAGTCACTGTTAGCTACCCCGACTGTAGCGCGTAACAAAAGGCCGATCAGAAATGTATCACGCAATCATATACCATCGTTTCTATCAGCTCGTAATTTAAGTGTGGCACAGTTTAAAGTTTCTTAGACCAACCATTAAAAGTTTATACTTACTAGTCCGTCCCGTTTATCCATTAAAGAAAATTAATATCTCAAAACAACATCAGTGATTCAAGTGAAGCAGTTTAGTGATCTACAAGACCATGCAAATTTTTCACTATACCAACTATCACATAAGCATTTATATTACCAACCAAGCACATATATGTCACAACAAAAACTCTATCTAAGCATATAACAATGAAAACTAGAGAGTACTAACATCTTTAAATAAGAGATGAATGCAAAACAAGAGCTAAATAAATGCAGCTGCCAGACAAAGATTAAGAATACAAAGTATTCCCATGAAAAAGCGAAGCGTGTCACTCTCTAATAAAAGAATGCTGGGGTCCAACCAAGCTTATTGCAAAAATAAAAACAAACTGAAAGCAAAAATAAAAGATGCTCCAAGTAAAGCACATAAGATGTGACCGAATAAAAATATAGTTTCAGTAGAAGTGACATGATAATTTGTCGATGAAGAAGGGGATGCCTTGGGCATCCCCAAGCTTAGACGCTTGAGTATTCTTGGAATTTTCTGGGATATAACCTCCGGGGCATCCCCAAGCTTAGGCTCTTCACTCTTCTTGATCACGTCATATCATCCTCTTCTCTTGACCCTTGAAAACTTCCTTCACACCAATCTTCATTAGCAACGTTAGTGCAATCAAAATAATAAATTCACATGGTTCATTTTCAACACAATCCTAACACTCATAAACACATTAGCTACTATCACAACTTCTTTTAAAACTCTCTTTCTCAAAAGAACACCAAAAGAAAGAGATTAAGATTCAAATGCAATTATTGGCAGAAATCTGTCAAAACAGACAGCAGGTAAAGATGATTTTTTTTCGAAAATCTTATGTTGCTCAAATCAAAAAGTGTTCAACTAAGGAAAGTTGCGTATATAGCCCAGGATTACGTACAAAAAAAACTCAGGTCATTTTGAATTTTCTGTGATTTTATACGAATTTAACAGTGGACAACAGAAATCTGTTTCCTGCGCAGAAATCCGAAATATAGTCTCAACCTTCCACTAGAGGCTTTACTTGGCTCAACAAAGACACAAAAGAAAAGATACAACGGGGTTGCAAAGGAAATAGACAACACCCAGGTGAAAAGCACACAGAAAGAAACGACGGAAAACGTGTTGAAAATGGAGAAATAAAACGGGTTGTCTCCCGGTAGCGCTTTTCTTTAACGCCTTTCATCTAGGCATAGAAAGCAACTCAAGTATTTTCAAGTGAAGAATCATCAAAATTAAGCTTAGAAATCCCCTCAACAATGAATTGTATTTCATTTATAGAAATTTTAGATGTCCCTTTATCAGCACTTTTAGGCACACTACTTTCATCAAATGGGTTTGCAGGAACAATCCAATCAAAATTCTTTTCTAGAGCTTCATGCATTCCTACCAATTTAAAGGGTATTTGTATTTTAATTTCCTTATCATTGGCTTTACCCGGTGTGTTATTAACATCTACACATGAGCCTGACATCTCAAATCGGTTAAAAAAAATTCTAGCCTCAATGGCAACATCACCAAATTCTTTAAACAAAGTTTCTAGAATAAACTCTCTTTTTTTGCTATCCTTAATGTTATAAAGGTTGAGGAACATTTGTTGTATTATGGGATTAAGGTTAGCAAACCTAGATTCCAGCATACAAACTAGAGATGCTGCAGTGGTTTCATAATCTGGAGCAAGTTCAGCTAAGGATCTATCCTCAAACTCTTTGTGCTTACTAACATAATTAAAGAACTCTCCAATATTATCTTTTCCAATTATATCACTGCTACCTATTGGTATGTCTTTCAAGGTAAACTTGGGTAGAATCATGATTAGAGATTAGACTAAGAGCAGAAAACAAAAAAAATAACAGCTATGAAGTAAACTATTTTTTTGTGTTTTTGATATAAAGAAGCAAAACAAGACAAAAAAAATAAAAACAAGAAAATAAACAAAATAAAGAGGTTGAGAGTGAGAGACTCCCCTTGCCAGAAGAATTCTTTCTCCCCGGCAACAGCGCCAGAAAGTCTTGCTGCTATGGATGGCGACCGTTGCGGGAGGAAATCTTCTTCTGTATGTTTGTTTTGTTCCACGGCAACGGCGCCAGAAATTCTTGTTGCTATGGATGGCGTGTTGGGAACCCCAAGAGGAGGGTATGATGAGTACAGCGGTAAGAATTTCCCTCAGTTAAGAACCAAGGTTATCAATCCAGTAGGAGAAAGAGGATCTTCGGAAGGTTGATGGCACTGACGATGGTGATGGCGCCTCACCGGTGTCAGCAACAACGCGGAACCTGCACACAACACAACCAAATACTTTGTCCCAACGGTACAGTGAGGTTGTCAATCTCACCGGTCTTGCTGAAAACAAAGATTAGACGTATAGTGTGGAAAATGGTGTATGCTTGCAGTAAGTAAAGAAAGCAGGGAATTGTAGTGGTTTGTTTAACAGTGTAGGAAAATGGACCGCGGTTCATAGGTTCACTAGTGGTGTCTCTCCATAAAAGATAGCATGTTGGGTGAACAACAGTTGGGCAATTGACAAATAGAGGTTGCACCGTAGTGCACATTCATGACATGATGACTACTGTGATATTTAGTGCGGGCATTACAACAATATACATAGACCATAATACAACTGCATCTATGACTAATAATCCACCCTCGGGTTATCATCCGAACCACCTTAGGTATTAAGTGCAAGCAACAGATAATCGCATTAAGCAATGTGTGTAATGTAAGCAATGATTTTGCATGCGACACTCACACCGTTGTTTTCTCCCTAGTGGCAACAGCAAATCCTCCCCCGTCACGTTTCTGTCACTCGAGCACAGGTGAAAAGGAGGCATGAACCCAACTATCGAGCATAAATACTCACTCTTGGAGTCACTAGCAACTACTTAGCCAGAGCAACCACTAGCAATGGAAAGCATGCAAGATCACAAATAACATACGCAATAAAGACTATAATCAACTTGGCATGATTTCAATATTTATTAGATCCCAGCAAACACAGCACATAAAATTACATAAGAACAATCTCGATCATGTTAGGCAGCCCACGAGATCTAAACATTAAGGCATAGGAGGAGAAGACAACCATCTAGCTACTGCTATGGACCTGTAGTCCAAGGATGAACTAGTCACACATCACTCCGGAGGCAGGCATGGTGATAAAGAGGCCTGCGGTGATGATCTCCTGTCCGGCAGGGTGCCAGGAGACAGCTTCAGAACCCCCTGTTCTAGGGTTGACGATGACGGCGGCTGCAGAACTTTTTGGGGATTTTTGATGAGGTACCTAGGGTTTTCCTTCGGAGGGTAATAAATAGGCGAAAGGGCGACGTCGGTGGGCCACCAGGGTGGACTTACCACCCCCAGGCGCGGCCAAGGGGAGTCGCGTCTGGCTATGGTGAGGGACCCCTGGTGCCCGTCTTCGGCTCCTCTTCGGACTTCTGGATGCTTCCGGGAAAATAGGAACTTCGGGATTCGTGGGGTCCAATTCCGAGAATATTTCCAGAACAACTTTTCTGAAATAAAAACAAAAGAAAATAGGGAATTTGCACTTGGCATCTTGTTAATAAGTTTGTCCCGGAAAACATGTAAAATGCTATAAAGAAGGGAGAAAACATGTAGCGATTGACAAAATATCAACATGGAACATCAGAAATTATAGATACGTTGGAGACATATCAGTGTACTCAGGGATCTCAGGACCACGGATGAGAGATGACACCATATTCTTGCCCTTGACCACTAGAAAGTCATCCATGATCTCAACTCCCATCTTGGCATTGATGAGCTTCTGAATCAAGGGGGCAAAGGCAGGTTTCCTCTTCTCCATCACACCAATACATATCTCGGTAAATGAAATCCATCACATCAATATTCCGCTGATTCTGGGGATTGGTGAGCATCATGAGGTTCACCATATAGGCCCTAATAGCTGAGTAATCTCCAGCCTTGATCATGAGAGTGGAGCGGAAGATCTTGGATAGAACATTGTAGTACGAGTACATGTTGGAGTTGAATGGCCTAGTCTTGCCCTGAGCATCAGGAGGATAGCAGAAATCCAAGATAGAGTTGTCATGAACCCTGAAACCATGATGACCATAAGTGGCCTTCCACTTGTAACCCAGAGCATCAGCAAATTCACACAAGTTGCTAGTGATCTTCTCCTCTCTAGTCATCCAAGTCATGGTGCACACGACATCACCCGTGTAGTGCACTGTGCTGTAGAACTGAGCCACCAGGTCCGGACAGTACTCACACTCAATCTCCAGGAGTGGTGCCACATTGAGCTTCACCAAATAATCATGAACATGACGGAGATCACCATTCTTGTGCCTATGATAGAACTCCATGTCCACCTGAACCTGATCGCAAACAAGAGGATCCTGAGTGGAATAGAACTCATTCCAAGCCTTGAGTTGAAGGTTGGTCCAAAACCGAGGATCTTCACAAGTGGGATCGGGATGGCGATATGGGTTCCTCCTCTTAATAGCTTTCCACTTAGTCACGGTGAAGGATTTCAAGTTTCCTTCGGGAAGATCATCCTCATGTCCGCTCCCGGCACGGCTACCGGAACCACGACCCCGCTGAGGGCGAGGACCTCTCCCAGCGGCGGCCTTCCTCTTGGTACCAACACGAGAGCCACCACCTATGAATAGAGGAAGTAGAGACATCATGGGATGAGTGCATATGCCAAACGGGGAGGAAAACTCCAAAAGTTTGATGGAGTGCAGATTTTCAGAATTTCTGGAGGGATCCGAATTCAATCCGAGATTTCCGGATTCATTCCGGGTGCCGGAATAATTCCGACATGGCCCGGAATTTTTCCGAGAACCTCGATTTGACTCGAGATTTCCATAAAAATCCAACTATTTTGCTCACAAACTGCATCAAACTTAAGGAACACCAAGGGATAGATCCTAGGAGAGGACTAATGTGCAGGAATACATGGGGATGACATGGATATGAGAGATCTAGATCTAGTTTGGTAGTTGTTTAGACTAGATCTTAGAGACATGGAACCTAGGGTATGAAGATTAGCCAAAGATGAACAAGTTGAAGGGAACTCGAAAACTAGATCAAACCCTAGGTGGAGATTGCATCTAGAACGAAATCCAACCAACAACAACGAAAATAATGAGGGGGCACTCCAAATACCTTCCATGGAGGATGTCCTTGTCCAAGAGGGGATAAAAAATCCCACCCTAGGGAAACAGGGAAGAGTGCTGCGAAGATTTGGTGGCTAGGACACGAGAGGAGGGGAAAAGTGTGGAAAGAAACCCTCTCCCGTGCGTGCATGGCCTTTTATAGGAGGATAACTGTCAGTCCCGGAATGGTCCGAACCGAATCCGGCTGGCCTAGAATTATTCTGGAAGTCCCGGATTGAATCCGACTGGGTTGAAAATCGAGCACTTCCGGATTAATTCTGGCCTACTCGGAATGGATCCGAGTTTTTCCGGATTTGACCAGGAAAAGGCAGTGAGAAATGACTAGGAGAAAAATGACTTAGTGTGGAGTAAGGCATATGCATAGATGAACATAGGATAAGAAAGAATAACAAGGTAACACAAGGGGTTAAAAATTCCTAGTCTTAGTCATTGGTAAAGACACAAATAAGAAGCAAATAGCAACAAGGAGTAGTGTTTGGAGAAACAAACAAGCTTGACAACTCAAATGCAATCAAATAAGAACACACTCTTCAACCAAGAAGAGTTTGGTCGCCTAAGCCACCATCTAAGAGATCATGGTATGCAACCACAAAGATATATCTTGGGTGCATGGCCAATTCTCAACATTGAAGCTCACAATTCAACATTAGAAAAAGAGAGATAACAATGAATTTTTGCTTTGGGCATAATGGGGGGGAGGGAGAACACAATGTGTTAGGATAACACTCCCCCTATGTCCATGCCTACACCTAAACCCAAACACGTCACAACTATAGGGGTGTGTGCAATATCTTCAAGTCAAACTCCTAGAATCAATGATATTTAGCTCATTCCTCAAGAAAATGAATCTTGCATCATCGAGAGGCTTCGTGAAGATGTCCGCGAGATTATCCTTGGTGGGGACATATGCTAGCTCAATATCACCTCTTTCCACATGATCCCAGATGAAATGATGACGAATCTCAATATGTTTTGTCCTTGTGTATTGCACGAGGTTGTAGGCGATCTTGATGGCACGTTCATTGTCACACATGAGAGGCACCTTCTCCAAATGAACATTGTCACGACCCCGGACCCAAAGGTATACATACTGTTATGCGCTCCTAGTCATGGACCCACAAGGGCTTCAGGGTTACCAGCCCCAGCCGCAACAAACAACGGCAGGCAGACCGGATTCATTGGCATGCATGCCAGATCACAACGGTACTACTACTCCTGGTGTCCATGCTAGTCATAACCAACTAAGCATATCAAAGCGTCCACGAATCGTATGAAACTGAAGGAACGAGACCAAAGCTATACAGAGATGCTATGTGTCCAGAAAGCGCACCAACAATCGAGGGTTACTGGGGTTACCAAGCCCTAGGCCGAATCACATCGGCAGGCGTGCTCGGAAATGGATCATCGGCTCCACAACCCCTCGACTGCGACAACTATGCAGGCATAGCCAAAACTGTATAACAATAAGCTCGAAACCAACAACCGATCAAAGCATCACTCTAGACATGGAAGCTATACTAAACAGGTGTTACTAGAGTATAGCTTTACAACCAGAGGTCACACGACCCAACATTACATCAGACAACAGAAGGCAAGTTATGTTGCTAGTCAACAAGAACCAAAAAGGCCTAAGAGGCCGCAACATAAGGCGGCGTCCTAGCCCATAGATTCCAGGCTGCTACCTGGGAACCCCAAACTACTCGTCGATGTCCATGTCGGAAACACCACCACTGGAGTGGGAACTTCACCTGAACCAAAATTAAGCAAACCTGAGTACGGGAGGTACTCAACAAGACTTAGTTAACCTATTATATATCTGCTATCTTCAGAAAGGTTTTATGAAGTCTTTTTTGCGTAAATCAAGATTTATTTCCCGAAATCGAGGAAGAATAGCACGTCTCAAGGAGTGTTTTCAAAACAGATGAGGAAGCTACTCAGCTACTGTAATCATCATATTTTCAATCCACCAACACCATTTCCCAGCATCTCACATGCTACAAGGATCACCCCTCTTGGAATCTCCGAGGAGGCACCCTTCAAAGTATCCATGCTTTGTCAACATCTTTTACGCCACGTTCAAGTTATCTATGGTCTTTGCATTCACCAAGTCGTCCTTAACCGTCAACACGGATTTTTGAAAAGATTGCCCTGTAGGGATGTACACTTTACCCACACGTACCATCCGACTCTTAGCGCCACATGTACGCTCTTCATGGAACGCGGCAGAGGGTGGGTGGCCACGACCTTTACCTTACCCGACCCTATCCATGAGTCCACCCAAGACAGGGCAACCCCGTCAACAGGGAGTTGTCCATCCTCCTTACGGCACATGTCTCTGTGAGGCGGGGCCAAGATCCGTGTACGTCCATCACTTGGCCCCGGTCACGCCCTAGCGGATCATTTTGTTTTCAAAACCATTTAAAAGGTTTTATTTGCGTTGTCGAATGGAAATCTCAAACTACGTGACTCATGGATCTGGCCAAACAAATTAGTTGGTCGAGCGCGGTTACTTAGACCCCGCGTGTGGTTGCACGCTCAGTCTTGGCTTCCGCTCGAGACCTTAATCCTAGGGTTGGATAGTATAGGACGAACAACCAGTTCCCAAGTGGCCTCCCATACCAGCCTTAGTCAAGTTAACCACACAATGCTCATCTCACCACGTCATCATATCATACTAGGCATCAACCGGATGGAGAAGAGGTAACAAACATGTATGACTAAGCGAAGCAGATATGAGGCTCTGGCGATGCGCACAAGCAAATCTATGGCGGCTAGGAGCAGTGGATCAGGATATTGAGGCAATGCAGTGTATAGGTGAACTATATCTACTGACATCAAATACTTTGGAATCGAATGCAAAGTACGAGAATCAAATGACGTTGGAAAACATATATGAGCATATAAGATATTATGCTTGCCTTGGTTATAAGAAAACCAGATAGAGGCCTCAGGAGAAGTGCTTGACATGTCGGTTAAGATCAAGTATTCGCCATTGGAGTTGCTGGCCTTCACTTCGTAGTAGCGTTCTACCGAGGGGGAACAACACCGAAAAGAAGAACAACAATCGAACATGGCATCGATGCAATGCACAATATGTATGCATGAGCAAGTTGATGCACTGAAATAAATCCCTAGACAGGTTAAATGGGTTGCTAGGGTTCGTATGTCGTTTATGCATTTTTACTGGAATTATCCCGAAATAGACCCCGGAGGGGCACTTCGGACAATACTGAAGGTAAGTCAATTTTAATTGCTCAAATAGGTTTCAAAACATCATAAATGGATTGCATTTGTCATTTTGAGAAATTTGGTATATAACTTGAAATTTTCTAATTTTATTGAAAAAAACTTATTTTCTCTATTTTAAATGAATTAAACAACATTAAATAATGGTCAAAAATCAACTTTCTAAAACATGCGTGAAAATGACATATTCATGTAGAGTATATTTTTCTGAACATTTTGAATAATTTTCCATATTTTTCTGAGTTACAGAAATAAAGTTATTCATTATTCAATTTTATTTCATTTTCTGGAATTTAAATAAACAGAGGGCCCATGTGTCAGTTTAAAATTGTTTTCTAATTATTTTCAAATAAGAAAAAGCCGGCTGACAGGAGGGCCCCGCGTGACGTCATGCTGACGTCAGCAAATTCTGGCAGGGACACAGAGGAGCTCGCCAGCGGCGATTCCCGGCGTTCCAGGATGCGCAGGTGGGCTTGTTGGAACGGCCTCGACTAGGCGGACCAAGTGGTGGCGGAGCCACTTGCTATTGGTCGCCGGAGCGACGGCACCATGCACAATTGCGGCGGCCGGTGGTGGGTTCATATCGAGATGGAGGAGCAGAGGGCCAAGGGAGAGGGGGAGGGCACCAGGAGGTGCAGCTGCTTACCACGAGCTCGATGAAGCAATCGGGGAGGCCGGAGGAGGTCGGGGGAGACAGGATTGGCGACGACAAGCGGCGGCCGGCTGCGGGGAAGATGGTGGCGCCGGCGTCATTCCAGGGCGCGGTGCACCAATTCCTTTGGCAGGGAGGAGGATGGCGGTTGTGCGAAGCTCGTGGGGTCGCCGGGTTTCGCCGGGGCAGTGTACAACGGCGGGGATTTGCGACCTCATCGGTGCTAGGGTTTCGGGTTAGGGTTAGGTTCGTTTCCGCGGCATAGAGCGACAGAGAGAGGGTGCTGCGAGAGAGAGAGAAGAGGAGGTGCACGACAGCGACTTGGAGTCCTCCTTTGCGGAGGGAGGCACGCAGGGAGGACGTGGCAACGATGGCGTTGGCCACGGAGCTGCTTACCGGGAAGGAGGAAGACAATAAAAAGGGGTTTTCCTGAAAATCCCCCTGGAAAACGATGAAATTCTAGTGAGGTCCTTCTCTGTTTTAAAACAGGATAGAAAACTTTGTTTTGAGGGCCTTTTTATAAAGATAAAAATTGGCAAAAAATACTTTTTGGAATCCTCATCAAATTTCCAACCTCACCATGTTTTGCTTTGGTGAAATTGAAATATTTTTCAGTTCAAAATTTTGAAACCCACATTAAGTAGTATTTGTCGGTTTTTCTCAATTTCCATTTAAATTCAAAATTTAAATTGGTTCAAATTTGTTTCATGCATGAATGAGATGAGCACAACACAAGAACCCTTTGTTAGCAAAATTTGGGATGTTACAAATCTACCCCCTTTACAAGAATCTCGTCCCGAGATTCCCGAAGGAGAAAGAAAGAAGGAACACCGGTTTTGAATGATCTTCTCGAACCTTACGATTCTCTTCGTGAAGGAGTTGATCCGTAACACTTGCGAAGATATCCAACGGCTACACCTTGGGTAGGAGGGAAAACTCTTAGGATTTGATCTTCACGAAGATTGATTATCTCATGGATAACTCACGACAGGAATGTTCATAAAGAACTGTTGAGTTAACGTGCATGAAACACATCAAGGTAATTGAGGGAGTAGGAGAAGGTTTTCAAGTTTGTGGACGAATGTTCTTGAAAGGATTTAGAATATGAACTTTGCACAAGACCTTAAATCCATTTGGAAAATAAAGGTTGAACAACTTATGACATCAAGGTTTCTTCGAAGTAGAATACCAAGATGGGAAGGATGGTCTTGGATACCAATAAGCAATATCCGTAGACGAGAGGGAACACAAAGATACGATGGAATCGTGTGTCCAAGATAGAGGTATGATACAGAATTATGTTCACTCTTCGGAGTGGACACAGAAGATAACAAAACTTTCAACCATCCCATACCAGTTTTCTTGAAATCCTTGATAGGGACCGGTATGTTACTTCACAGTAGAAGATGAGTAACCACAGGATGTTGGAACACCGTAGTTAAGGAGGAATTCTTGGTCACGCCATAAGGATGGGCAACCAATGGGGATTGAAACACCGAAAGGAATAAGGAATCTCTTTCCTATTGTGGTTTGTACGTGGAAATCCATCTACCACATGGTTAAAATCCCATGGCTGAAGTGACTGACAAATTCACACAATGTGTGATACGAACAGAACTTCAAGTACAAACCACTTCAAAAAGGAAACTGATCAATGGTGGTTGCAAAACCCCACGAGATGGTTCTCATGATGCACTACTTTCCACTGAAAGAAAGTTTTTGAGGATTGACATAGGGACATTGGACAATACAACTTCCAAGTTCTCCTGATGTTCTAGATACCAATATCAGGCTTATGACAAGCCTTCTATAGGCAATCAAGTGGAAGATGAAGTTCGGTTAAAAAGAACGACCAGGGAAATTTGTTTAGAATGAGCCACACAAGAATTCTCATGGAGAGTGGTTGTTCTTACGGATTCAAAGAGATATTACATTAGGCCTTCCGGCTAATTGTGTCAACCACAACATCAACCATGCCGTATTTTCAAATGGACCTAATTCAATACCCTTGAGGAAACACCAACCATCCTTGCTGCTTGAGATTCAGCTCTAACTAATGGATTGATAACTTAGACTCAGTATGTTTGATTGAAGGGGTTGCATCGGTTACTAACGAGATACATTTACTAGATTCTCAAGATACTGACTACAATGTCAAACTCGAAAAGATGAGAGAGATTACGGAGCTCATGTACTAGCAACTTGTGAAAGACGGTTGCACCTACATGGCTTACTTACAATAGAACACATTCAGAGTCCGGGTTGGAAAGATGATTGCGAAGATAACGAACTTCTTAAACTTCTTCTCTTTCACGAACGATCAGTCAGTGGCTTGGTATGGATGCGAACTTCTTCAAATAAATGGAGGTAACAACCTACCATCTCAAGAATAATCCACACATGCATGACCAACTTGGAATTATTCCCGAGGGAACAAGAAAACTTTACTCGAATCCATGGCGACAACTTTCACCATAAACACATGAACCAGAGTAAGCCACTTCGAATATACAGAACACAACTTCGTGATGACACAAAGATGGTTCTCGAAAGTTTCCAACATTGTTGCCATTTTTTCAGCATGAACCTCTTGCAACTTGGAGAAAATAGGAATGTCATTGATGGGATCGACAATACACTTATCAAAACACTCCAGGAAGAGGGATTCATATGATATATGAACAAGACAGAATATTGGTCAGACCAAAGGACATGAAGGTGTACTCAGGCAAAAGACCATGAGTGAAAACACCATCAAGATAGTCCTTGAATCTGATCTTGATTTGAGGATAACCCAAATCAAATCAAGGGTAGAATGATAGCATGTCCACAAAGGAGATACTATCCTTCTTCAACATGAACAGAACTGGACATCCCATTGCAAAGGAACAAGTTAGGAAGAGCTCTTGTCTTTCAACTCTCCAAGTTATTGTTTTAAGCTCAACCAACTAGTTCAGGGTATCCAACATAGTTTCTTGGAGAAAGGAGCAATTCAAATTACCCCTTTGTTAGACATCACGGTCAGGTAACCACCTGGTGATACTTGTAGAAAGACAACCAGAATATCACAACCTACCGGTATGTCTTGGAGTTCGAAAGGAATCTTGCTTTTCAAGGCAGTCAATATGATCTTGAGAGCTTCGGCATGAACCTAACTCTCTGACCAAGAATGTGCACCGGAATGGACGGTTTTGGTAACATCCCACTTTAAGTAGAGACCAGGTGACCAATAGTGCTAAGAAGGATACATATGTTTCTTAGATTTTTCGAAGCAATAAGGATTCCTAAGAATACCCGATACACACCAATGCACAACAACATTCTCGGGCATTCAAGCTTGTAGAGATGGTGAGTGAAGATGTGTAGGAGCACCACTTCATCAATAAGGACATGAAACTCAGCACGACCTCTTGATATAGAAGAGTGTGATACTCGGAGGTAGAGCAGAGAAGAAGCTGATAAAACTTCTTCAATATGTGAATTACAAAACTTTGACCTGGTTTTAGAGATGAACGAGGTACTGGAGTTTGACATTATGTCAGCTCCACCTACACCCCACCTCGGCGACTCCCATGGCGATTCTCATCAACCCTAGATCTCAACCTGTAACATCCCAAGTATGAAAAATAAGCCTTTAGAATGTTTGCTCTCTGTTATTTTATGTTTTGCATCATGGCATCATGTTCATTGAAATTGTTTTGCTTGTTTTCCATTTTTTTTCCAACTGTTTTCATTTGTTTTCCTATGTTTTCTATTTGAATTTCAAACCAAAATTCAAACCTTTTGTTTCATCCTTGTGATGTTACAATTTCCAAAATGATATTTCAAATAAAACAATTGTTTGTTTCCATTAAAGTGAGATTTCAAAACTGTTGTTTTGTTTCTATAAAATGCATCCAATAACCAAACCCTTTTCAAATTCAATTATGATTTTCTTCCAAACAACAACCATGTTGAAAGTTATGAAAATTGCAAAACCAATCAATCATTTGTTTCCATAAGGTTCAACCAATAAATTATGGCTCTCATAAGTTAAGTAATCCCAATTTAATTCAAATGGTATTTCAAAACTCAATTTCAATCATCAAACAGCACACCAATTTGACATTATAAAAAATAACCAAAACATTTTGTGCTCTTTTGTTTCCATGTTATTCCATAATGCCCACTTATTAAATTAATGGTTTTAATCAATCAATTGATCCCAAGTCACATTCAAAAAATTCAAATACAAATCTCAAACAGCACTCAATTGGAATTATGAAATTATCTAAACAAATCAACTCTTTTTGTTCCAAAATAACTTAGGGTTCACCTATTAAAAGGTGTTGTTTTCATTAGGGTTCACTTAATATAAAAAATCATCCAAGTTTGGTTTAAATCATAAGCAACATTTAAATTTGAAACTTTTTGGAAAGCAAGGTTAGCATTTAGTTGCTATGTCAAAAACTAACCTAACCATATTTTTTTTCCAAATTTTTACTAACCTAAAACCTACCTTTTGCTTCCATTTTCTTTTGCTACAAAAAAAAACAGAAAAATGAAAATTCAAAAAAAATAAATAAAAGCGCGCGCAGCAGAGCCAGTGGGCAGCCAACCCACTCCCTTACCTTTCCTCGCGCGCATCCCAACACGCCGGCCCGAAAAACGGTTGGCGGCCGCCCCCACCTTTCTTTCCCATGTACGGCGCACATCCGCGCACGCCACGACGGCAGAAGATCCCGTCGACGGCGATCCAAGCTCCCGAGGCCCTATTTATACCCCCTAGGGCACAGCGCGCAGCCTAGACCTAGCCTGCTCCCTTTCCCCCTCGCGATCGCCGCCATCTCCTCCACCTCGCTGCCTTTCCTCCACCTTTCTGAAGCTCGCCGGAGACGAGCACCTCTGAACTTCCGATGGCAGCCACCACCTCGCAGCACCACCCACTAACCTAAACCCCGGAATCAAACCGCCTCCTTGTCCTCATCCGATCGCACACCGCAGCGTCACGGGAGAACAACCGCATCGCCGCCGCCATCTACGACGTCGCCGCCGGCCGTGAACCCCCCGAGCCTCTGCTTCCACAACATCGCGGTGAGCCTCCACCGTACCTCCTCCCTGTCATGCCCGCACGCACGCATCCGCACTGCACCTGCATCGACCCACGAGCACGACCATGGCGCAGCACGGCCCCGTCGATCCCCGCCGGCGAGCGTTGGTCTCTGTCAGAGTTTCAGGCATGGTTTTTGTCGTCAGTTAAATTCAGTTAACAAGCAACACCATATCCTCCCAGCGCGTGTACTACTATCAACACAGCGATTCGTACCGCACTGGTTCAGAGCACATCAGCGCGAGCGAGAGGTTCAGGGTTCGAGCCCTGGCCTCGCACGGGATAAAATCCCCATCTTTTTTTCCACCAAGTGCTGACAGAGAGGGCCCCCTGTCAGCCACACAGTGGCCACGCGAGCACAGAAACCCTGGGCCCCCCTGGCAGTGCCTAGGGTATGGTTCTGTGCGGTGTAAAACGTCTTTGAACGTTTCTGTTTTAAATCCAGGTCCTTCTAAAATTGCAGAATGATCCCTAAAACAAAAACATTAATAACTTTAGTTTTATAACTCCAAAAAATGAAAATAAAATATGTGCACTGATCTAAATTTAATTCTCGACCCATTGGTACCATTTGTGGACTGTTTTGAATTTTCAAAATGCAATTCAAATTTGAATTCAAATAATTCAATTGCATATTGCTAAAATCCATAACTATTTCATTCTTAATCCAATAAATGCAAATAAAATATGTTTTCCATGCTATTTCAAATACCCTTTTCAAATATAAATTTTGTTTCATGGTTTGAATAATTTAAATTGCCTAAATAATTTAATCATTGTTTAATTCATTTAAATTTTGCTAAAAATCATAACTTGCCCAAAATAAATTATTTTTGAACATGCAAAATATGTTTTCAAACTATAAAAGTATAAACTTTTCAAATGTGAGTTTGAATTTATGTTTTGAATAAATAAAATTCAAATAATATTCAAACTTGTTTTAAATTCATTTAAAACTTGTTTAATATTGTTTAAGTCATAATAAATTCATCCTAACTCCTATTTCAATATTTGAAACATGTAATCTAACTAAAATTTGGTATTATTTTCAAATATGAATTTTGTTATTTGTTTTGAACATTTTAAGTGGATGAAAAGAACAAATGCTTGTGTGACATCTTTAAGTAACCAAAAATTTCCAAACTTAATAAATACTTTCCAAACTTGTTAAATTCCTTTTTCACTTGCATCTATTGTTGTTATTTTGTTGTTATCATCATGCATGCATCATGATAAGCAAACTCTCACATGTTAATCAATTATAGATCATTTGTTTCCACTTAATCAATGGACCTTTTCCATATGCAATTCAATTGCATATGGGACCATTTAAATTGTGTTACCAAGTCCACTAGTTATTTTGATGCATCTATTAAATTGTCATGCATCATCCATGGTTGTGCACTATGCCATGATATTGATTGTTTGCCTCTGCGTTGTTTGTTTGTTTCTTCTCGGATAAACGACGATGTTGAGACCGACGATACTTACGACACCCCCTTCTAAGGATTTAGCTCAGTACCAGGCTATTGGGTTTTGCAGGCAAGTATTCACTCACATGAACCATCGTGTTCCTTTCAACATTGGTTACCGATACTTTCCGTTGTCTATTCTGCTAGCCCTATGATTAGTTGCTTCTGTTACGAACCTATCACATGTATCCTTTAACCCTGGTATTGCCTCACCTCCATACCTATAACCTTTTGTTTGAGCCCGTGTCTTACTAGCATTGCTTAGGTTGTTTTGCTCGAGTCTGTTACCCGTTACTTTCTGTTACTATATTCCATTATGTTCTGGGGGCTCGATGTTTAATCAATCAATCATGCTAATGTTATTATCAATAATAAATTTGATGATAAGGCACCGGCAGGAGGCCCTTTGTGGTTTTGAGGCCTGCTAGTGTCGACCCTAATAGGAAAAGGGTCTTGTCTACTGATCCATGATGAGCGCACTACCCGCATGTGGGAAGCGAGTATGGGCGCCCCCCTCAATTTGACTCGGTTCGCATCTCGTCCAAATCGCCTCATTTAGTTCGGGTTTTCCATTTGCTGCATGCATGATCTTGCGAGCCCTTGGTACCCGGGTGGAACTTTCGTAGTCGGCATATAGGGGGACACGTTCTTAGAGTGCTATGAGGGTCCATTTTCTTCTGGGCTCGATTAGTCGTGCGCCCAAGGTGCTTTGGGCTTGATGCGAAGAAGAGTTGAGTTGTGTAGAGTGCCCCGCTTGGTGGGAGGCATCCATCTGGCGGGTTTATTCTTGCGTGTACGGCCAAATTGGTGCAACCCTGCAGGGATAATCTTCTCGAGAAGCCGTGTTTTCCGCGGTTATGGATTACTTGGTGAAAGTACTGGCTAACAAGTACTCAGGACAACTTAAACCTAATGATTAACAACCTTACACCCAATGATTAACAACTTGACTAGTAATAGGTTTATTGACACAATAATCTGAACCATCATTATTTTCAACTGTGTGAGTTATCCTCGGATTGCTTCTTTGGATAAGGGGCGAGATCCAGGATGGGTTTGTTTGGAGTTAGTTGGTAGGTTGGTTACGATACACGATCTTATCTCTTTTCTGGTAGCCGGAAGTGGTAGAAACTCTGTAGTTGTTTAGAGCAGCCAGTTGCAGCATCCTTTATATCTCCTTTCTTCCGTTGACCCCAAAGCATCTGTGCTTGGTGTTGACGGGTTACACTTTGGTGAACTGTGAGTCTTGCTTGCCAGTACGTTTATGTACTGACCCCTTTGGGGCTGTGGTTTCCGTAGACGACGTTTCCGAGGATCTACATGGTGGCTACTACGTGGATTATGACGAGGCTGCGGACGAGTAGATAGCGGACCCGGGCAGGATCCGAGACTTCGTGGATGGGCTCCGTCTTTTCGTTTCCGGCCTCTTAGGCCTATTTGGATCTTGTCTGTACTCAGACATGTTGAATGCTTCCGCTGTGATGTAATGATGAATTGTTGGGACATGTGTCCTCTGAATGATTGTATTTGCTATCTCTGCTCTGATGAGAGCCATTTGCAACTTATTTCAATCTTTTGTGTCGTAGAGATCTGTTGTGATATCACTTGTTCCAATGCCGTTGACGTACCATGTGTGTATGTTTTGAAGTACGTCAACGGAAGTGTCTGGATTTCTATGGAATGGTTTGCGCAGACGATGAATAGTAGGGAATGGTTGTCACACGTTTACGTGTTGGCCTGCTCATATTGAGATGCGGGTGCCGGTATGCCCCGTAAGCCATTCTATCTACTGTTTAGCGGACTGTGAGTATCCCCTAGAAGTCCGGGTGCGACACAACCCACCACCATCTATCCCTCTTGATCTGAGGAGATGGATCGACCACCAACCCTCCCTAGTTTCCACAAACAATTGGTTTTTGATTTTGGTCTTGATTTGTCCAAACAGGTTCGATCTCTCTTCTCTGTCTCGGTCACATCCCCCTCCTCTCCACATGGTTTTCATCTTGTGGTTTCATTTGGAAGATCTTCTTGTTGCCTCACTACAGAACATGTTGGATGGGCATTGGAATCTTGTATCGGTGCACCCCATCATAGCCTCAGGATCATACAACTCAAGTTTTTAAATTCACCGTCCGTTCCGAGGCAGTAGGGTTTTACATCACCAATCTACGATGGTTTTCTTGTGATTTATTCAAATGTTATTTTCATCTCTGGGGTTTTGGTGGCCCAAATTGGATTCATGAGGAATTGGCTTGGTACAAAGAACAAGATGCTGAATGGACTCACGTTATAGCACGATCATCTTCCATGCATCGTTCATCTAAGATTCATCCAGGTAATTTGAATCATAATATTCTCTCTGGATCTAATACTACCCCGATGGGACCTAGAACTATTCATGGATTTCCTAGATCCAATATCACATCTCATGATCGCAATATGCGGATCACGGATGCTGACAAGAGCGGGAATCCTGGCCACCTTCCATGCAAACAAATTTGGGTTCCTATTGGATCAAATTCTATCATTATTGATGACCCTAGGCCCAATCATGACAATCATCAGCCCACTGAGGATGCTATTACTCGTCAGGCGAATTCTCCTACGTGCAATTTAGTTTGTACACATTTCCTTGCACCAGGACATAATTATTATGATTGTACTTATCAAATACGTTGCCGAGTTTGTTTCAACTACGGTCATATATCCTATAATTGTTTGTCCAAGATAAGGAAGAAAACCATATACAAACGGAAAGATCCCAACAAACATTTATTTATTGAACGTGGAAGCCAAGAAGACCAAACCATCAATGCTATTTCCCCTATTCGGTCTTCCTCCACCTTGCCTCACCTCGACAGCCACGAAAACCCCAATTCCCTGCTTCTCCCTGCACCAGCTATGGCGAACTATCCATGTGACTTCCTGCCCCATCTCCCCAATGGGGCTGGATTTATCCCACCTAATAACCTACGCCCGTAGAGAGGTTATGTTGTGGTCGGTGGGCATCTCCCACACAGCTGCGATGACTGGGCCATCGTAGACATTGCGCCTGAGCCCTACCCTGCTCTCTTCAACGGCACTGCCACGCTCATCGGGCATCATCTCGAGCATGTCCGCCACTACATCATCCGCGAAATCTCGCCATCTGGTATGGGTGTTGCACTTGTCCGTTTTTCAAGATGTTAGTGACAAAGATCAAGCTATCCAGCACATCCCTTATTTCATTGGTGACACAGTTCTTAGAGTCATTGCTCATAATAGGGGTAGAAATCATCGTGCTGCCACCTTTACACATGAATGTTGGATTATGCTCATGAACTATCCAATTGAGTGCTGGGATTTATACACCATTGTTAAGACTCTTGCTCAGTATGGCCATGTGCTTGTTTGGAACAAAGACAATGCCAACAGAGCTAGGATCCTTGTGAAGATCAGGGTTTATGACCGGACCGTATCCCAGTTAGCATGGTTGTGATCTAGAACCAATCTGATGAAGGCAATGGTGGATCATGATCATGCCCCGCAATTATCCTATCTGCCACTATGCTTGGAGTTATTGTTGGCGATGAAGATCCTCTACCACCATATGGGGCGAACCCACACCCAGTACCCATCGTAGTTGATGATTTTGCCATCTGGCATGCTGATCATGAGGGCATTGTGGATCTGAATAATGCGGCACCAAATCCAGTCCATGTTGCACCTGAGCATGGACATGATGCACCTGCTGCTGATGGTGAACCTGCTATGGTCACCCCACCACAAAGTCCACAAGCTCTTGCTCCCAACAATGTTGCTCCTGTTCTCAATGACCCACCTGCTGTGGAGGAAGACATGCATGTGGATCATAACCCACAGAACAACAATAATATGACGATGGATATTGAACAGGTTGGTCATGATGCCTCCCACATACCTGCACCATCTATTCAGCCATCTAACAACACCTTCACCATGCATATGGATGAGGATGGCCCCAGCTCTTCTGCCACTTCCACCTCCAAGAACATTCAGAAGAAGAAAGGCAAGGGCCCAGTATCTGCTACTCAAGTCAGAAGGAGAAACTGACTGGCAATTATTCATTGAGGATACAAGGATGGCATCATCCCAGAAGGTGCTATTGACAAAGAGGATCACCAGCCATCATCTCATACTGCTCAAGTCATTGATGACCAAGCCACCCTCCTCCACACCTCAGCAATGACAATATCAGGGCTTTGGGGATTGGTCCCCATCATGCATATATAAACCTTCGGCCTCATTGCTCAAGGCATCATGCCTATTCCTTTGCATGGTTTCATTGCCCACAAACATGACGACAAGAGCGTCCCATGTTTCCTTGGCAGTGGAATATTGTTGAAGATGAGGCATGTGGTTAGGACCCATGGCTTGTTCAAGAATAGACAAGGCGGTGTAGTTGAGTTGACAATCTATGACTTCTCTTCTTGTCAAGTTCTTGGGGTCATGAGGCTAGTATCCATCACGAGTGACCCTCCAAAGTTCTATACAAGAAGAGTTCAAGTGAGTTTCCATGTAATATTGCCATTCACGAAAAGATTGTGCATCAATTTTAGGTGGATCCCCCCTAGGGATTATATGAGCATGTGGGACGGGAGGATCGGGAGAATAATGTCCTTTGTCGGAGTGATATTCTCCATCTCCTCCCGTACCCTTATCGTTGGAGTTCTTAGCGGAAGCATCTTTAGATGGATCACCATTATCCCCTTTCTCGGCGCCCTCCGGGACTTTGTCCAGAGGAGGTGAAGTAGAGACTTCCGGTTCCTTGGGTTTCATGAATTGCAACATGAGTTGTCACAATTCATCGATTTTGTTCTCCATGGATGAGGTCAATGAATTTTTCAACTCATTGAGATCATCCGTAGAGACATGCGCCGCGGAACCGGCGGTCTCCGTCTCACCGACCATACTTAACTCTTAGCCGGTTAAGCCCGATAAAAGAGCCAAGACTCTGATACCAATTGAAAGTAATGTATGGGAACCTAGAGGGGGGTGAATAGGTGCTACGACCAATTTAATTTTTTCTACAAGATTAGGCTTGACACAAAGGTAAATTCTCTAGATAATGCAACTATGGTGAATTTACCTATATGACTAGAACAAGCACAAACACAATACAAGCACAAGTAAAGGAGGAAGGGAATGAGGTAACCGATATGAAGCACACGGAGACGCGATGTATTCCCGAGTTCCTCCTTGTTAAGGGAGTACGTCTCGTTGGAGGGGTGTGAGCTCGCCGCGAAGGCCTACTCAACGCCACAAAGGCCTCACCCTATTCTCCGATGAAACCCCGCCACAAAGGCCTAGTTCACCTTCCACTATTGATCCCCTTTGAGAAGAGAATCGAGTCCTTTACAAACAAGCTTAGGGCACACACCCACAACCAAATTGGGGGCTCCCAACAATCACAAGAATCACCAAGAGTAGCAAGAAGTCTAGGTTCTCCACAAGAGGAAACCCTAGACAAGATCCCTCAAGCTAATGAGGGGGAAATGGAAATCCGGTTGGTGAAGCTGTAGATCCGGGGCTTCTCCTTCAATCCTCCAAGTTTCAACAAGTTTGGGTGGAGAAGATGAGAGATCTAGCTTGGTGGGTGAGCTCAATCAATGGAGCATTTAATTCTGGACGAGCTACCCCTTAGAGAAGAAGGGGGTCTTCTATTTATAGGTCCACCAAAAAATAGCCGTTTTTCTCGCAATCGAAGTTCATTCCGGAAAGAATCCGGAACTTCCGGAATGAATCCGGGCTCCGGGAATAATCCAGAGCAATCCGGATCCTAACAGAAGAATTTGCATTCAAGTTGGAATGAACCCGGATTGGTCCGGAATGATTCCGGATTGCAACAGAGGATTTCACGGCAATGTCGGGAAGGCTCCGGAATGAATCCGGATCTCGGAATCACCCAAAATGATTTCGGATTGCATTAGAGGTTTTCACAGTCAATCCGGAATGAATCCGGATGAAACCGGAATTATTCCGGATGACAGTAAAAACCCCTTCTTCAAGCCAGAAAAACGTCCGCCGAACTTTTTCTTCTTCACCATTTCTTTGATACCGTTTTTGTGCCGATATAGGCTATAACCTTTTTCAACAAATAGCACACACAGTTAAAACTCATTTATGTTGTTAACAAACACATAAAACATAGAGATATCGAAAATGCACTTTCAATCTCCACACTCAGCCTTTCCCATTAGGCGTGAGTGTCGAGATCAAAAGAGCGGCGGAACAAAATCCCGGCACCGGCGTCCACCGGAGCGTCTGACACCAAAATGCACGGGTTACCGCAAATGGTAAAGAGTCTAGGAAATTTATCTTAAGAGGTGCATCCACATGCCACCAATCGGACCAGAAACAGGTTCTCTCCCCATTCCTTACCACATATTTTGCCCCCAACTTGAACAAATGTTTGATCTTATGGAGGCTCCTCTAGAACTGCGACCCCCCATGAGGACGGACCGCGAAGATGTTGCTAGCCTCGAGGTACTTGGATTTGAGCAATTGCTTCCATATCGGGTCCCCCTCCCAAAAAAGCAACCAGATCCATTTGAGCATAAGTGCCTTATTCATGGACTTAGTACTGGTGAGCCCTAGCCCGCCACACTCTCTAGGTCGGCAGACGGCCGGCCAGTTAATCATGTGGTATTTGCGCGCATGTCCTGGGCCCTCCCAGAAAAAACGCGCGCGGATAGAATAAAACTTGCCGTGAACTCCGTCCTGAAGCAAAAAACAGGCCCATAGTGAAGTTTTGGAGGGCCTCAAGGGAGGCGTTGGAGAGGTTCAGCCTCCCCCGGAGGATAAAAGCCTTCCCATCCAACCCTCGACCTTAGCTGCCAACTTGTTGACAAGGAAGTTCAACTGTTCTATGGTAAGCTTACGATCCGAGATAGGCATACCCAAGTAGATGAATGGAAAGGAACCCAACTTGCAATTAAGCATATTGGCGATCATGTGATGTTCCTGCGCTGGCTCGTCTAACACAAACACCTCACTCTTATGAAAATTAATCTTGAGACCCGACATGTTCTCGAAGCAGAGGAGCAAGAACTTCAGGTTGGCAATGGCTAGGTCATCCTTCTAGATAAGCATGAGAGTATCATATTCATATTACATGTGTGTGATGCCCTCAGTATCAAATCAGCCACCACCCCCGTGATGTGACCCGCCGCAGCCGCAACACTAAGCATGGCGTCTAACGCCTCCACCACAAAGTTGAACAACATAGGGGAAAGTGGGTCCCCTTGATGCACCCCCTCTTGTTACGGAAATAGGGGCAGATCTCGCCATTGATGGATATGGCAATCCGCCCCCCACCCCCGAGACGAGCTGCTCGATATGGTGAATGTAACCCGCCTCAAAGCCCTTCTGGCGAAGCACCTCAAGGAGAAAGGACCAGTTAACCCGGTCATAAGCTTTCTCGAAGTCAAGCTTCAACAGGACCCCTCCCGTTTTCTTGACTTTGAGGTGGTGGATAATCTCAATCAGGGCCAAAGGGCCCTCCAAAATTTGTCTACCCTTAATGAAGGTCGTTTGCGTGGGGCTGATGATTCTATGAGCAATCCAATCTAGCCTGGACGCAAAGGACTTGGAGATGATTTTGAAGATTACGTTGATAAGGGCGATGGGCCGAAATTGCGAGATAAGGTCCGCCCCCGGGACCTTAGGAATCAAGGTAAGGATGCCAATGTTCAGTCTAGAGACGTCAATTGTCCCCATGACGAAGTCATTCTGCAGATGGAGGATACCAAGTTTGCAAGCCGCCCAATTTTTTTTGAATAATCCCACCGGAAAGCCATCCAGTCCAGGGGCCGTGTTTGTTTTCATGTCCAGGAAAACCGCTTCCAGCTCCCTCTCCGAGAAGGTAATCATCAGCGAGTCGTTCTCCTCCCGCGACACACACGCCTGCCCCTGCCAAGTGGAAACCGCCAGCCCTAGATGACGTGGAGTCACCGAACCCAGCGGTTCCCGGTAAAACCCGTATATGTGTTCTTGAATCTGTCCGGGGTCCGAGATCTGACCATCCGGGTCTGAAAATAGGAAATTAGGCATTTCCGCCTTCGCCCGTTGGCCACTGCATGGAAGTAGGCAGTATTTGCACCCCCTGCAATGCCCACTTAATGTGGCCCCGCTGTCGTCATTATTCCTCCTCCAACTTGTAGATATGGAGAAGTTTCTCCTCCATATGATAGCGAAAAACCCATTCCTCCTCCTCGAGCCCCAACGAGTCAGCCTTGGAGTCCAGATCCTTAACCTGAGCCAGCAACGTTTGTTTGAGCACACGGGCGTCCCTGCCCAGGTTACCGCTCCACCCCCGAAGTAATTGCCTTAACCCTACTGACATGTGGTTCAACCAGTCCACGGGAAACAACGCCTCAAACTCCGGAGCCGAAAGCACCCTATCCAACACGCAGCGCACCGGCGATCGCTGCTTGTTATACCAAGTATACCTAGAGCCCAGGCTAGGTATCTCCTGCAGCGCCCACGCCGCAATTGCATTGTTGAACATCTCTATCCGTGGCCAGTTTATTCTGCCGTTCTTTTTGTCATGAGCCGCTCTCAGCAGGTTAAAGTCCCCTCCCATAATAATTGGGAACCTGCTAGAAGCCACCTTGTCAGAGATTTCCCCAGGAAGTCCTGAGACAAGGCATGATTCGCAAGACCGTAGATGCCAACTAAAGTGAACTTTTCATTTAGGGCCCGGTGTAAGCAGTTCACAATAAGAAATAATTGGCCCTCATCAAACAACTCCACTTCAAACGCGCTATCACCAAGGCCGATTAACATGCCACCAGAGCGGCCCACCGCTGGTAACCAACACCAGTAGAATTTTTCACCCACTTCCAGACTCTGCAGTTCCTGGTCCGTGAAATCGAGCTTCATGGTTTCTTGCAGGCAAATGATGTCTAAATGATGTTTCCCTAGAAAATCTCTAAGCAACTTCCGGCGACCTGAGCGCCCGAACCCTCTAATATTCCAGAAGAGGATCCATATTAAAATTCCGCGCCTTGAGCCCGTGCTTGGCGGGTTACTAGGCGCCGCCCCTGCGGCGCCACAAATTTAGCTCTCCTAGACTTAGAAGTGGAAGCCCGCCTGCTGGACACCACCCTCAGGCCCTCGGGAGAAGGGGCACCACTCTCCAATACTGCCACTAATAGCGCACTAGATAGGGGGGCCCAGACGGCAAACCCTCCTGCGTCCTAGTCTCCCCAGCCACGGCCGCCTCCTGCAGAATCGAAGCATCCCCAGCCACAACCTCTACCCTTGTAGTAGACTCGGGCACCAGCCCCTGCTCCACCAAACTCCCGCACCCCTCCACCGCTGAAAGAAGACTCTCCCGCGCCAAGCCTGTCAGGTTGCCATGCGGGACGGGATCGACCTCGGTCTCTACCCCCGTAGAAGACGCCGGCCCAGAAGCAGCCGCCGCCAAGTCCTCACGCTCTTTTTCCGCCAAGGCCTCTCTCTCTTTCGCTACCCGGGCCTGCGCGAGGGCCGCATGCCACAACTCATTGGCCCTTATCAAGGAGAGCACCTCCGCCGCCGGCTCGGTCGAGGGAGGGAAAACAATGCAGTTGCCCGCTGCTACTCCGAGAAGATGCGAATCGGGAAGGTCCTGGAGAATAGAAAAAATAGGGTCAAGGTTCTTACCTGCGACGGACTTCTTGGGTGCAGACGACCCGACCTTGGCCCCAGCAAGCCGGATCGCGCGGTCCACCATGGAACCCTCCCGGTCTCCCGCCTCCTGCGAGCTCTTCCTGATCATCTCCACTGGGGTGGCCTTCGATCGCGCCCCTCTAGCCACCGAAGCAGTGAGCGCCGGAATCACCGGCGCCTCCAGGAAGCCGCCTAGGGCCGACACCAGCGATGTGGCGGGACACACGACCTTCTGAGAATCTTCCACCACTGCCACCACCGCTGCGGAGCCACCCACCCGAGACGCGCGGTCATGGTTCTTTTTGCTGCGTCGTTCGCGAAGATGCAGCGCCTCCCCCGAGCTCGTCCCCGACACACACACCCTAATCGCCTCCTCCTCCTCCAGTTCCTTCGCCCCGCACCCCGCTCCCCGGAGCGCCACCAGACAAGGGTCGCCGCCCGCCGGTGAGCACCCATCGTTCGTGCACGACCTCCCCCACTACCCCGAATTCGGGTACTGGCGTATTTCAAACTTTTTTTTGCAAACGTCGATCAACCGAGAACCATTGAACCTACACAAAGATCCATGCAAAAGTTCACATCTTTTTTAACATTAAAAACAAAAAAGCACATTTTTTTACTATTTGAGAAAATTATTACATCACTCTGATAATTTTTAAGACACGCATTGATAAATTTGCAAAACTAACTAAGATTATCGGTAGATTGAGATTTGTATATTTCCTTAAATTTTCCTTTATTCCAGTTCGTGAGCGTATCAAGCTATCCAATTTGGCAGCAAGCTGCAAGCGATTACAATGAGTTAAGCAATGGAAATTAATACACAAGAAGTTTCATGTTTTGTGTCTGCCGAATATACCCTTGGATGAAAATATACTAGTCTTCCGGTCAATAAGTATTGGTCAATCTAGATCATCGGATCTACTAACCTGGAAGGTCAATATTTTCCCGTCCCTACCGTAAAAAAGCCCCTTGGAGATGGATGGATCCGCAGAGAACTGGATGGAGACGAGAAACTCTCTTGGGTTCACCTGCATTTAGGCACTTAGGCCATATTACAAAGGCAGCAGGCCTCGTGAGTGAAATATAACAGTAGTGGGCCTGTAATGGCAAGCAATTATTGGTCGCCCGTTCTTGAGAGAAACAAAAAACAGTTCTTGCTGATAGTGTATCGTGTGTTCTGTTGCAGATTCTTCCCGAATGATAGGTACAAATCAAGCAGAATTCAGAGATAAGCGCAACTTAGCACCCCTCTCCTAGTTGGTCGAGCACAAATGGTGAAGCTAGAGCTGAAACTGACGGAGTAGGTCCGTTTATTATGTTTCTCTCTAACATAATAAGATCTGTCGGAAAAAAATCATCTCTAATGCTCATGTTTTCCATTTGGCACGGTTAAGCGGGCATAAACAAAAAACGCGACACCATGCAGAGACGACGTGGCAAGGCGCTCATATAGCGCTGGTAACGTTGAAGTGAAAAATAATTTCAGAACTCCGGATTTTGAACAACTGTGGAGTTGGGACTTGTGATATTCAGAGTGACAAAGTAGCAGGCCCATGGCGCAACCTGTTGATACGTCCATCCAAGAAGGTGATCTGTAAAACGAGGGTTTTGGGGTTGTGCTCGATACCCCTTAGGGTCGGCATTGGCTATATTTATATACAGAACAGAGTTACAATTAGGGTTACGTACAATACGTGTCAGATACGAATACAGTCTAACACCCTCCCTCAATCTTAACCACGTCATCGAACATCTAACAGGTTAAGATTGCGTCTACAGCCTTGAAACAATGGCAGAGATAAAGGCTTGGTGAAAATGTCCGCAAGTTGATCTTTAGAAGATATAAACTTGATCTGGAGAAGTTTCTGTGCAACACGTTCTCTCACAAAGTGATAGTCAACCTCGATGTGTTTCGTCCTAGCATGGAACACTGGATTGGAGGACAAATATGTCGCACCAATATTATCACACCAAAGAACAGGAGGCTGAGTTTGTGTGACACGTAACTCTCGTAGTAGCGACTGTACCCAGATGAGTTCAGCTGTAGCATTAGCAACAGCTTTGTATTCAGCTTCAGTACTGCTTCGAGACACTGTGGCTTGCTTGCGAGCACTCCAGGCGATCAAATTGGGACCAAAGAACACTGCATATCCCCCCGTGGATCGCCGATCATCAGGATTACCAGCCCAATCAGCGTCAGAGAAAGCAGATAACAATCCAGAAGCAGCAGAGCATAGCCGAATACCATAAGAGCCAATATGACGAACATAACGCAAGATGCGTTTCACAGCGGACCAGTGAGAATCTGTAGGAGAGTGTAGGTACTGACACACACGATTTACCGCATAGGAGATATCTGGTCTGGTAAGTGTCAAGTATTGCAGGCCGCCAACAATACTGCGATACTCCGTAGCATCCTCAGAAGAGAGAGGGGAACCACCAGTAGCCGTGAGCTGCTCCGTAGCAGACATAGGAGTGGTGGTGGGTTTGCACTGAAGCATACCAGCCCGTCGTAATAAATCCTGAGAGTACTTCTTCTGAGTAAGAGAGAGACCAGTATCATCACGAGTCACCTCAATGCCAAGAAAATAGTGCAGCTTACCCAAATCCTTGACAGCAAACTCAGAACTGAGAGAGGACACAAGACGATCTGCATCAGTGACCGATGAGCTGACAAGGATGATATCGTCCACATAAACCAGAAGATACATAGTAACTTCTGGGCGCTGAAGCAGAAAAAGAGATGTATCTGCTGTAGAGGGAGAAAAACCATGAGCTCGAAGAGCAGTACCAAGGCGTGCATGCCAGGCACGAGGGGCCTGTTTAAGGCCATATAACGCCTTGATGAGCCGACAGAGGTGAGTAGGATGATCCGAGTCCACAAAGCCAGGGGGCTGGCGCATATACACTTCCTCCTCAAGAACTCCATGGAGAAAGGCATTCTGCACATCTAACTGACGAAGAGACCAACCAGAAGTCACAGCCAAAGATAGCAGAAGACGAATAGTAGTAGGCTTGACAACAGGGCTGAAAGTATCCTCATAGTCAAGTCCATACCTTTGCTTAAAACCTTTGGCAACCAGTCTGGCCTTGTACCGTTCAATAGAACCATCTGCATGCTTTTTAACCTTGAACACCCACTTGCAATCAATAACATTTACCCCGGGCTTAGGAGAAACCAGTGTCCATGTGTTGTTTTTCATAAGAGCCTGGTATTCCTGTTCCATTGCATGATGCCAGTGAGGAATCTGCAGAGCTGCAGTATAGTGGCGAGGCTCAGCAGTGGGATCAGCAGAAGCATGAGCAGCACACGCTGCTAGCCAAGCAACAGTACCATCCTTGCGATCAAGGGGCTTGAAAACACCACTCTTACTGCGTGTGTGGGGTCGATGAACCACAGGAACATGCACATGAGAAGTAGGCGATGCAGATGACGCAGAAACCGGCGATGAAGATGAAGGATCCTCGGCAGTCGTCGATGCAGGTGACCCAGCTGCCGAGGGAGACAGCGTGACAGCATCGCGCGCAGGCGACGCGCAGCCAGAGGGGCCTGGTGACATCGGCCCAGGTGACGGTGGCCCAGCTGGGCTGGCTGGTGGCGAAGGCGACGCAGCTGTGCGCGCGGGCGACGGAGAACCAGCCGGGCGCGCAGGCGACAGCAGCAGCGGCCCAGCGGTGGGCGCCGGGAGCCGTGGCCCAGCAGCGGTCGCAGAGGGCAGCGGCCCAGATGGTCGATGGAGACGTGGGCCGGCCGGCTCGACGCGCGTGGGCGCTGGCTGCATGGGCGGAGGGGACGCTGCATGTCCCATGCAGCGAGCGCTGTCGACGACGTGATCGACGTCGTTGTCCGCTGAAGCACTTCTGGGCGCTGATGCAGCCCCCCGAGCCAAATCTGCCGGGGCATCTAGCAACTCCAAGCGGGCTCCGCGACCAACACCTGCACCATGATTAGGCAACAAGACAGGAGAATACGCAACATCTTCAAATTGGCCAGGCAAAGGCGAGGATGAACTAACAGAAGGTGGATCATTTAGTGGTGTGGGCAAGGAGGCAAAAGGAAACGAGTTTTCATCAAACACCACATCGCGTGAAATATAAACACGATTAGATGGGACATGTAGACATTTGTATCCTTTGTGCAATGAACTGTAGCCTAAAAAGACACATTTTTTGGAACGAAACTCCAGTTTACGACTGTTATATGGGCGAAGATGGGGCCAGCACGCACATCCAAACACTTTAAGAAAAGAGTAGTCAGGTGGCGCATGAAATAAGAGTTCAACTGGAGTTTTCATGTGAAGGAGACGTGTGGGGAGTCTATTGATAAGAAAACATGCAGTGGTAAACGCATCACTCCAAAAACGAAAAGGAACAGACGAATGTGCTAAGAGTGTTAGACCAGTTTCAACTATGTGACGGTGCTTGCGTTCAGCAGCACCGTTCTGCTGATGGGTATGAGGACAGGCAACACGATGTGCAATCCCATGTTTCTGAAAGAAAGCACTAAGATTGCGATATTCACCTCCCCAGTCAGACTGAACATGAACAATCTTGGCTTTGAGGAGGCGCTCAACATGTGCTTGAAACTGAAGAAAAACATCAAAGACATCAGATTTTCGTTTAAGGAGATAAAGCCAAGTGAAACGACTATAAGCATCAATGAAACTGACATAATAATTATGACCACTGACTGAGGTTTGGGCATGGCCCCACACATCTGAATATATGAGTTCAAGCGGATTATTGACTACATGATTTGATACAGTAAACGGTAGCTGATGGCTCTTGCCTTGTTGACAGGCATCACAGACAGAGAGCTTATTAGGACTAGACTCAAAAGGAAGATCATGACGACGAATAACATGGCGAACAACTGGAAGTTGTGGATGACCCAAACGAGAATGCCACTGGGACGGAGAGACACGAACACCGCTGAAAACTTGTGGAGAAGCTGGCACATCAAGAGAGTAAAGACCATGGCGACTGCGACCTCTAAGAAGAACGTCCCGTGTGGTTCGATCCTTAACAAAGAAATGAAACGGATGAAACTCAACAAACACATCATTGTCAATAGTAAGTTTCTTAACAGAGAGTAAATTGCGAGTAACGGATGGAACACAGAGGACATTATTAAGATGAATGGGTGTAGAGGTGTGGGAACGTAAAGATGCCTGGCCAATGTGAGAGATATGCATACCTGACCCGTCAGCGGTGCGAACCTGGTCGTGGCCGGTGTAGGAGTCCCGCGGGTTCAGCTTGGAGAGCTCGTGCGTGAGATGGTCAGTGGCTCCAGTGTCCATGTACCACGTCGGATCCACAGGGTAGGACGAGGTAGACCCTGGTGTGGCAAGCGCGGCTTGCTTCTCGTTGCCGCGACCATCATTGCCAAGGCCAAGGAAGTCTTGCTTGAAACGGCGGTGACAGCGAGAAGCAAGATGTCCCTCAATACCGCAAAGCTGGCATGGGCACTTGGCACCACACGAGGGGCACTGCCAAGCACGACGCCCTCCTGTAGGGGCACTAGGGCGCGGCGATGCGGGCTGTTTGGGCTGCGAACCAGTCTGCCCTCCTGGCAGACGTGGCGCAGCAGGCGGACGCCCACCTCCTCCCGAACGGTGGGCAGCATTTGCCGAGGCCTCATGGGAGAGAGCATCGGGTCGACGGGCACCAAGGCGCTGCTCCGTGTTGAGCAACCGTGCATAAAGCTCATGGGGAGGGATCGGAGTGTCCCTTCCGTTGATGTTCTCCACTAGAGAGTCGTACTCCTCGCCGAGTCCTTTAAGGATGAACCCGGTGAACTCCTCGTCGCGGAGAGGCTGTCCCACGGAAGCAAGAATATCAGCGAGCTCTTTAATCTGGTTGTAGAACACGGTGACGGACTTGTCCAGCTTCTGAATCTCCCCAAGTTTGGAGCGGACAGCCATGGAGCGAGCGAGGGATTGCGAGGAGAAGCTGGAGTCTAGGGCTCGCCACGCGTCACGAGAAGTGGTGGCAAAAACAACCATACCCGCCACAGCAGGTGTTAGCGAGGACTGGATTGCCACGAGGATCGCCTGGTCCTGAGCTATCCATTGACGGCATGCAGGATTGTTGATGACGATAGGGGCACCATCAGCCGTAGACACCTGGATCACCGGCGGCGGACACGGAATCGTGCCATCAACATAGCCGTCAAGGTAGTAACTCCGAAGAAGCGGCAGTAGCTGCGCACGCCAGAGTAAGTAATTGTCGGGGTGGAGCTTGACGGTGAGGAGATGACCGAGGTGAACCGGTGGCGGATCACGGACGGAGCCGGTGTCGAAAGCAACCGGGACCGGAGCAGCAGGGGACGGCACAGGCGGAGCAGTAGACACGGACGGCGGGGGCGAATATGCACCGTGGAAGGGCCACGCGCCAGCCGCGGTGTCGGTGTAGGGCGCCAGAGCCGACGACGGCCCATACGGGGCGGACAGCGGCAGGGACGGGGCGCCCGATGACACGGCAGGGACCCCGAGAGGAAGACGGCCAGGCGCCATCAGCGAGAGCGCATAGGCGCTGGAGGAGACCGATCCGGCGGCGGAGAGCAGCGAACCCTCGCTGCGGGTGCTTATCTGCGGCGGCACAAGCGGCGGCGGGGGCTGGCCTGCGAGGAGAGCCGCGAGGAACGGAGACACAGGCGATGCAGGCGTCGACGTCGTTGAGGCGAGCGAGGCGACGGGCATCGATGCGGATGGAGGCGAGGTCGCGGCGGCGGCGACGTCGGAGGCAGCGGAAGACATAGATGCGATCGAGTGGGTTGATACCATGTAAAACGAGGGTTTTGGGGTTGTGCTCGATACCCCTTAGGGTCGGCATTGGCTATATTTATATACAGAACAGAGTTACAATTAGGGTTACGTACAATACGTGTCAGATACGAATACAGTCTAACATGATCACACTGATAAAGTAGTATTTATTACGTTGATGATGCACATCAAGGAAGTTGTGAAGTAGAGTATTTAGTAAAACTACTAGAACATGAACTTAAGGAAAATACAGAAGGACAATTGAATGAAGTAGAAGGAAATACAGACGGGTTGATACAGACGCTCATTAAGAACATGGACATGAGCGAAACGCTGATGTTTTCGTTTCGGCCGGTGTTATGGCCACAAGTCTAAAGTCGCTAGGTGAGTTTAGCCATCACATGAACCGGAGATTATCATGGGCGCCCAATAGGGACCCCAGGAACCACCACCAGCGGGCCGGTAATGGTAGTGGTTCCGGTAGGGGCACCGCCGGTACCGGTCCCGGTACCGATCGGCAAACCTGGCAACAAATCCTTGGCCTCGCCGACGCCACCAAGCGCGCCGTCCTTGTCGCTCAGCTCCCTCCCGTCACAGTACGCGAGCACCACCAGTAGCAGGAGCGCGACGGCGAGACACTTTGCCATTGCTAAGCCGGGAGGATCGGGTCTGATATGGAGCAGTGCTGCCTGACGAGGAGATATCCTTGTGTAGCTGTGTTTGCGTGAGCTTGGGTGTGGGCTTAGCACCGTCGCGTGCGTTGCTTTTATAGGAGGGTTGCAGGGGTGTGGATGGCAATGCATCGTCGACGTACGCGGGAGAAGAGGATAGAATAGGTAGACGTCACGACATGCTGGGCGCCTGTCCTCCTCCTCAAGTGCACGGTATGGCAGCATGCATGTCAAAGTCGTTGGATTGGAATGGGGCAGATAGCTAACTTCGTCTGGCCGTGAAGCCGTGCCGACTTGAAGGCAAGCTAGTCGAATTGGTTTGCCTTTCTATCTTCGCTAGATATGTGAGTTTTTAGCCTTTGGAATTTTGTGTGCTGGTTGATGGTGGAGACAGGTTTGGCTCGACGACTTGCCCCGATGAGACAAACACCTTCCTTGAACTTCGACGGCAACGTACGTCGAGTTGCGCGCATGAATGCTTAGCACCTCGCTCTGTACATTATTAAGACGGCGTGGTCGACTCTGCATGATTCTCTGAGCATCTTCCTAATTAAGTTCCTAGAGATACAGTACAAGAAACACGCGGGAGTTATAGTGTTAAATAATTAGGCATAATTTTGATACATATTTTGTAAGTGTACATAAAATAAAACCAAGAAAAGGTAGAAAATAGAGCTAGAAACTCACAGAAAAGGAAAAAAAAAAATATTTTACATTAATCGGATGGATCCTCGAAGCATAACCGTGAGATCTCCATAATCATACCTAACTCCATTGACAGGTGAGACCATATTCATATGTTCTAGATTACCATTCATACGTATAAAAAACTTGAACAAACTATGACGCCACATCTATTCTTCCTCCTTTCGCCAAAAAATAATTGCATCAATGATGGTTGTTGTGGCATGGACAAACAAGGAGAGCTAGATGAGATTCAAAATTATTAGTCTCTCCCCTCCCGTCCCCCTCCGTCTCTCCTTGAAGCGGCAGGGGGAAACCCTAACCGCCACCCCCACAAGCCCCTCCCCTTCCACTCCCTCTCCTTGTTCTTGCCGGAGGGGAGGCCGGCAAAGGTTGTGCCCTCCCTTAGGATGGTGGCAGTAGGGCATGGCTCTCATCCTCGCGCCCTCGTCCCTCTCCCAGCGGTGACGAGTATCTATTGGGCAGCTCCACGCGGAGGCGACATCGTAGATCTTTAGGCCATCCGGATTCGCGCCGGTGGCTACCGTTCCAAGTCCT
>JAPCYS010001420.1:0-58365 GCA_028641055.1 Alopecurus myosuroides | reverse complement strand
ATCTGTTTGTAGCCGTCATTGGTAGGCATCATCTCCCTTGATCACCCCCTCCACGGCCTCTGCCACGATTGGCCATGGTTCCCAGGTCGCAATCTCCCGAGAGAGATCGAGATCGAGCCCAGAAACTTCCGAAGAGGTGGTGCACACCTACGATCGGATTAGGTATAGGAGATCTCGCTAATTGGTTTCTGTGTAGTGTTCCCACCTGCCATAATGGTGTCTCGTGCAAAACGGGTATGTCCCCCGTGATCTCTTCCTCAACAAAGAACGAAGCCTCCCTGACCGGAAAATCTGGATCTCGAAGTTTGAGCTTCTGCACCGACGAAACATCGATGGAGAACGACATTCTGAGTCGCGCCGCCTCCAAGCGTTGTCGCCGTCTCTTCTCGAGCCTTCTCTCTAACTTCGACCCCGACGCTGTTAACGATCGCAAAGCATTGGAGTCTGGCGTCCTGCACACATCTTCATACGTGAACACAAACTGACGGGGAAACGATCACCGTGCTTGTGGAGTCGTCCTCGTCAGTCCCAGATCGGAGAGACACCAGAATCTCCCGCCCGGAGCTTTGAGACCCGACCGCACAAATGAAACGTCGTCGCACGCCGGCGAAGAGAGCACCGCCAGGGCGGACGGCGGCCCTTCGGTCGCCTCCCGGGTCGGCCCATGTAACACTTCACTCATGTCAGTTGATGATTGATCTTTAGCTTTTAGCTAGAGTGAATCGATCAATAACTTGATGCGGGCATGTATGATAGTTAATGTCTAAGGTTTTGCCAATCAAGCCTGCGTGCCACTTGTTTTGGCTGAGCCTTCTACACAGTCCGGTTTGTATCCCGTTTCGAGTGCAGCTATGTTAGGAGTCATAACAGGTTTCGGTTCGGGGTTTGTCCAACCGGCGGATATGGTTTAAGGAGAGTTAAAAAAAAATTGATCGATGAAATTACAAAATATTTTCAGAAATGAAAAAGGAACTTTTCCATTGTTATGTTTTTAGGTTTCGCTTAACTATATTCAGAATTATTTTTTATTTTTGTTGTACTATATGATATGAATTGTATAATAGTGTTAATGCCTCGACGCTATTTTAGAGTTTGCATCATTTTTAGAGTTTGCCCTACCTCTGTTATTTTCTGTAACGGATCAGGGTAGTAGTACCACGTAGAGGCGTTCACATTCATGGGAATATGCTTCACGCAGCCATGCGCAGGGCCCAAGCATAACTTCGTGTGTGCATGGCGATTAGTCCTAGATTAACCGGAGCAAACAAAGCCGGAAGCATAGCCTGGATAGGCGGCGGCGATCCGTCGGGGTACCAATCTACTAGCTCCATGCCTGTTCGGTCGTTTGGGTGGCGCGTGTGCAGGCGATCGAGGAGTTATCGTAGCCGTAACTAGGTGCGCTGTTTCCAACTCCATGCGGCCATGCCCCAGTTTCCTGAGCGACCTAGTCGCAGTGGCGAAGGTAGAGTGTTTAGTCATTTGGTTCAGTTCACTTGTTTAGTCGCGCCACAACACAGCCATTTTTTTATTTTTTTTGGAGAGCAACAACACAGCCATTTTAGGAAGGCGCATGCACGTTGACGCGCGTTGGGGAAATATTAGCGACCCAAGGCATAAGGAATTAAGAATAAATTAGATAGATTCTAAACGATATCATCCGGGGATGTAGCTCAAATGGTAGAGCGCTCGCTTTGCATGCGAGAGGCACGGGGTTCGATCCCCCGCATCTCCATTTTTTTTATCTTTTTAGATTTACTTCCTCTGTTTCTCTCTGCTTTTCGCCACATATTGACAATGTTTTAAGGAATTTTTGCCCTCTGTCTCATTTGAGTTCCCCGAATACTCTGACTGATTGCCAGTTCCCGGCACGCTTGTCAAGTACGGAACCAAGAAGAAGATGAAAAAAGAGGGTGTGGCCTACCATTATTGCCAGTTTTCGTCGTTACATGTAGAACTTAAAACGGATGTAAAAGGCGTTTTGTGGCGGAGAGAAATGGTCATTTTGGCCACAGGATAGGCAGATAAAATCCTACGGCATTCATCAGTAGTAAACGGCTCTACTCTGCGGCTAGGGCAGCTTTGCTTTCTGACAGGGGTTCTTCCCTGTCCCCAGATAATCCTTGTGATGAAAAACTACAGTCGACTAACAACATAAAAAAAACTGAAGCAAGTTAGCCTTTTCACAAGGCCAGGGTTTATTTCTCTAGATATATATTTCTAAATGATATCGTATTTCTCTGGTTTCTTCCTCTGTTTCTCTCTGATTGTCATATTCCTTCAAACAGTGTTAATACAGTATGTGGCGCAGGACGCTGGGGGCTCCCAAAGGGCCCCGCCTCATCGGTTCGGCAGCACAGCTCAGCTCGTATACCTCAAACTACTCCCTCCATTAGCTCAACGAGCTGTCTTCACTGCACGCGGTTGCCGCCTCATGGCGGCATCCACAGCATCTGGCCCCTTGACGCCCTTCCTCCACGGTCACAAAGCACGCAGCCGCCGCCGCACCAAGTTCATCGTCGCGGCGAGCACGCCAGGCGTCGAGCCGTCCCCCGAGGCATCGTCGACGGCAGGGCCGGGGAAGAAGAAGACGGTGGACACGAGGATACACTGGTCCGACCCGGACGAAGGATGGGTGGGAGGCAAGGAAACCAAGGAAGGCGACGGCCGAAAGGACGAACCACTGGGACGAAGATTCGCCGACCTCATCAACAACCCGTCCTCCGAGTCACACTACCAGTTGAGTCCAGCTCTTCAACACAATTTTCACCGCACGCTCCTTCCTCATCCATGTTTCCGAAAACCAAGTACAGTACTTACAAAAACTTCTCTGGTAACAAACCAGGTTCTTGGGAATAGCACCTGAGGCGGACATCGAGGAGATCAAGGCGGCGTACCGGCGGCTGTCCAAGGAGTACCACCCGGACACGACGAGCCTGCCGCTCAAGTCGGCGTCGGAGAAGTTCATCCGGCTCCGGGAGGTGTACAACGTGCTCAGCAAGGAGGACACCCGGCGCTTCTACGACTGGACGCTGGCGCAGGAGGCCGAGAGCCGCCGCCTGCAGCAGCTCAGGTCCCGCCTCGAGGACCCCTACGAGCTCGACATCCAGAACTACGAGTCCGTGCCCGACATGGTGGACCGCCTTGGCGGCAAGAACATGGAGCTCAGCGACCAGGCCATGACCGCCCTCACCTTTGACATCGCCATCTTCTTCTTCAGCATCTGCTGCATCATCTACGCCCTCTTCTTCAAGGAGCAGTACTGACCACGTCAGCGTGTGCTGTTTGAAGAATTTCACACATGGTATAGTATACGCAAGGTAATAGCTGATGATAAGATGTATTTTCAGATGTTATGCGTTGTATATAATGTAATGTGAAATATAGGAATCACACATCATAGATATTGTCTCGAACAATCCTATATTTTTTGTCCAAAACTTGGTTGGTGCAGTTCCCGAGGTCTCTTCAACTTATTAGGGCAACAAGTATAAATCTAAAATGCCAAAGTGCTTAACAGGAGACACCCAACCGTGTCATGCTGTACTTCTCTCGTTATCTCTGGTCGGAGTGAATAGAGAACAGAATGTAATCAACCCCAGGCATGTAACTAAAACTGTTGCCTGAGAAATGGAGCGCTTCATCTTTCAGAATCGTCACACTCGATGATCTTCACCACAGAAGAATCGCCAATCTTCTCGAAAATTATCACCCTGTCATACGGCTTCACTATGCCAACTGACAGGCCATAGGTCAGTGCAAGTTTTATCCCGTATTCTTCCTTGCTGAGCCCGCCAGTTTCGGCCTGTTGGAGATTAAAAAAATATTTAAGAATCAGCTTGGATTTAAAATCCATGCTGTACTAAGAAAGTTCTAAATAACACTCAGATTCTGTAGACCTCAAACAAAAAAGAGCTACCACATATATTTATGGTTGTATGCATCGAATGATGCAGAGGCCAGGGTTATACCCCCCTTTGCAGAAAAAAAAAAACATTGGACAATAGCAGAACGTGAAGGTTCCTCTAGTATTACCAAGTAAGATTAAATACATACCTCGTCAGTACTCCCATCAAAGGGTAGACGCCTCTAACAGAAAAACATTGCCTCGCCTGCAAATAAGAGCCAATAGCAGATATAAGTTTACAGATCCCTGTTGATGTTTAATAAGAATACTTAAATTCAGATATATATGCCTGTTAACTTACCTGTGTGGTTCCATAAGTACGCCACTTCGACGGATCAGAGCCCTCGCGTGGGAAGACAACTGCCAAAACTGGCATTGGGGGCCTGTACTTAGCAATTAACCTGCACAAGAGGATACGCAAAGTTAATTGTAGCATTTGCATGATGGAAACATTCTTAGTGAGTGTCGATCTTGCATAGTATAGAGGACCTTGCAGCTCTCCCCGAGAAAGTGAACACAATAATTGCAGCAGCTTTTACTTTCATTGCAGAACGTACCTATATGTGAACAATATAGATTGTCATTGATGTCCTATATTACATAAATATGTGTCTTGCCTAATGCTTTAAAAGTATTTACCGCCGATGATGCCACAGATTCTTCATGGGCCATCGGTTCACCTACATGCCTCACTACTTTCTTGAAGTGAAGTGACTGGTTATACACAGTCTCAGCCTAGAAGAATAATTTATCGTTGATCAGCCAATAAATTAAGATGATTTTACAAGTTATTCTAAAATGAGGTAGGGCCGTACTTCTGAACATATTCTGCCCACAGTGCTGACAGCATCAACAGGATACTGCCCTCGAAGTGTCTCCGCACCGAGCAAAATGCCATCAGTTCCTGCAATATGAGTAGCATAGGAAATAAGTAAATACAAATTTGGAAGGTGGTGTTACGAACAACACAGGTTTACAGACCATCTAGGACAGCATTTGCAACATCAGTGGCTTCTGCACGAGTAGGGCGTAGATTGTCAATCATGCTGTCCACAACTCTAGTGATGATCACAGGTTTGCCAGCCAGGTTGCATTTATGAATACCAGTCTTTTGGGACATGAACACCTGAAGAATGAAAAAATAATAGGTTATGAAATGAAGCAACCAATAACTGCAGTGATGCCACTGATGCTATAAGTGAGGTTATGAAATGAAGCAACAAACATCGGCGGTGCGACCTATAAGGGCTAAATAAGTTTGTAACTGCAGACTGTTGCACCATAACAACGAAAATATTCCTGTAAGTATATACTTATGTACCAATTAACTACTGCTCCCTCTGTCGTCTTTTATAAGAAGTTTTGGCAAGCCAATTAAGCTTGCCAAAACGTCTAATAAAAGAGGACAGAGGAGGCATATTACAAGGCAACAGGCCATCATGATAGCGCCATAGGGCCTGCAAGGTGTGAAATTAGATACTTTACGAAAGACCAAAATTTACCCTCTCTGGTGGGAGGTCGATTCCCAGATCTCCTCGAGATATAATGATACCATCCGCCTCTTGGAGAATTTCATCAAAATGTTCCAAACCCTAGAAATAAATAAAGTACTGCACGATGAAACTAATCATAATATAGCGGTGAAACACACAGAACAGTATCATAATGAAAGCATGATAGTTACCTCAGCATTTTCAATCTTCGCATATATCTGTGTGTCTTGAAGATCATGAGACAGTAAAAAGGCTCTAAGCTGCACACAAAATATAATCAAGGATCAGCAGTGTTCCCATAGCTAGCTACCTACCTATTAAGAAAGGTACAACCAGCTTATCATCGTGGGATGCACTGCCTCGAGTAACTTGGGGAACAGTTACCCAATTTCAATGAAATAATATTCCAAACAATGAACAAGTCATAAAAACATATATTCTTCTACATCTACGATTATACTTGTTCATCAGATTTTATCGTTGACCGATGCAGTTCAACAATTATACCCCTTAAAAAAATATGAGCCTACATGTAAGTCTGCAACATTGATTTATCTTCAAAGTTAAACTGTAGATACATACAGGTAGTAATTTATCAAATCCCATTTATACAACTGGCTGAGAATTTGCATGACCATGCCTCTAGGAATCTGATTTCTGTTGAGGTGCCCAAAAGAGCATAAAACGACTCTGAAACAAAGTATCATAGGTACTGTAGAAAGGAAATCACAAAGTAGGTGTGTGAATGACTGAATGGATAATTGTGGTAAAAGAGTAGAAGATCCAGAAAGAAAACTCACCTCCCTGACATCCTCAGAAGAGCGGGTATGTGAAAGTGATATAATATCAACACTGTTCTGCAAACCCCATGTTGAAATGACCTATTGCACGAGAAATATGCTTAGGATGAGTTTGGAAGATGTGAATTAATATAATAGCATCAATATGCAATCATGCATTAATAATGTAAATCATCCGATGTAATTAATCTTGAAATTAATTTATTCCCTTTTTTTTACTTGTTCGTACTTAGACATAATCTCCAACAGACTAATACACATCTTAACACTTCTTCAAATTCTACTGTTATCAAAATATGATCAAATATTCAAAATGATCATATGATGTGTTTCTTACAAAATAACTAGTATTATCAATTTCATATGATACTCTAAATATCTGTGTGTACATTGGCTATCAAAGTTTTAAGATGATTGCGTACATTCAAGAACGGTAAGTAGGAGAAAGAAAGGAGGAAGCAAGTTCAACTTTTGAAAAAGTTAGTACCTAACAAATCCTCAACCGCAACTAAAGATCAACAATTATCAAACATTAGAACGGAGCAATGGATATCATGAATTCACATGCAGAATGCAGTTGTATTTGCATGCATGGCACCAGAACTGGTATGTGAAGTATTTTAACTTTAAGGCATGAGCGTTCTCTTTCACCGAACAAGTCATATAGCCATGTTGCTAAGTCAAAAGGATAAACAGCGCAAAACCTACTGAACCTGAAACAGAACTGGGGTAACTATTTTTACAAAAAAATGCTATCCAAGATCTTTTGTACAGGCAAAACTTAGAGTGACAGATTGTTGACGATCTATATCTGAGCACTGTACAGAAACTCAGAGTAGTGCACATTACCTGTTTATCATATTCACTAAAAGTGGGCATACTGATATGTACTTGTGAAGCATGCAGAGTGAAAATGGGCCCTGACAGTGTAGCTGTATTCTTCACAAGACAAATCACATCTTCACCAGAAGTCTCAGTAACCTGTAGTTATAGTATATAAGGACAAGTCAATATTGGGAAAACTGGAAAAGACATGCGTATGAGGAAAATCCATTTACTGAAGTACCTCAAGCCACAGAGACGTTGATTCACTTCCTGTGAAGAGATATTGACCCATGAAAAGAGTATCACCCTTCTTCACAACCTAAACTCACGGAAAGGGAACAAGGTCAGATTTGTAGTATTCTAAGAATCTGAATTTGAAAAATTGCAGAAAAATACAATGGGTACTATCACTAGCATAATAGAAAATCAAATTGCTATGTTTATTGCATAAAAATCCATGAACTTTACTTTAAGGCCAGATGCACTCAGACAGAGCAAAAGGAACCTATCGACACGAACGCATAGAGATAGATATAAGAAAAGTATAAATAATACACTGATAACTTCATATCTCAATTTTTGTCTTATACACACTTACTTTTGCAAGATCACCGAATTTAATTGGTAGAATATCAGCTGAGGGGGCTTTAGATATGTCTGGTGTTATTGTGACATGATTTCCACCTTTCAACTCGATTGATCCACCAGTTGAGTTGTCAACCTGAATTTCTGGACCCACTGTATCCAGCATTATCTATAGGTAATAAGATCAAGTTAGATGCTGAAAGCATATGCCTCTCAGAAACAATCATACTCAGTAAGCCAACTTAAGGAGTATTTTTTTAATAAAGATAAATGAGGAAAGTAGAATGAACAGGCAAAGTCTCTACTATATATACTACTTAAAAAAGGAATAGCGTTCCTTCGTCAAGCCTCCCTGCGTCCTGTCTTCCAACCTTCATACGACCCCGCTCCACGCTCGCTTCTCTCCAAAAAAAAACGCCCGCTCCTCTCCCCGAAAAACAGGCCCATCACGCCCACAGGCCACAACCCCACACACGAGAAAAAAAGGGTGTTCCCTCCGCCAGATACTGCACGCGTAGCCGCCGCTGGCGACTGCCCACGACGGCACCACGCCTACGTCGACGTCCTCCCCGTGCGGGCCTCGCCGCCTTGGGCCACCGTCCTGTCCGGTTTGAATCCCATCCAACCCCATTGAAAGCTCACACCTCCAGTCCGTCAACCACGAACAAGGGTTTCCTTGCCTTCCCCATCACGTCTGCACTCTTCCGCTTCCTCCACTCAACTACTTTAGAACATTCACGTCCCAGAAACCTCTGGGCTCTGATTGGGCATCCAAGCAACCTCTGGTTCGTGAATCGTGGTCCCATTTAATCCGGATGGGTGCTTCCATTCCACGCCCAAACGCATCCAGTACCAAGGCTACATGTAAAGTACTCCACTACTATCTCTTTAACTAATTCGAGTCAGTGAGGTGGAATTTTCAACCAATCATTACTGCTAAAAACATAGCTGAAACCATTAGAGACATATCACTTCGAAAGTGAACCAAAACAACAACAAAACTATAATAGGACCAAATCAATAAAAAATGTAAAGCATGACTCGTGCATAGGGTATTGACTAGGTATGCATCACTTTGTAGCGATTCTAAAGGAGTTGGTCTTGTGACTGACTTTCCTATTAAAATTCTGAGCTTTCGTCTATATTTATATAGCATCAACATAAATGTAAAATGATTCTGACTTGTTGTATATAGGCAGGATACAACAGAAATGTCCAAACTATATCACCTACTACTGCCAAGACTTCATGAGCAAGAACCAGGAGTGACTAATCAATAAGGTTTATCTTAGTAAACCTGTTACATACTGGTGAGGGTACCTTGCACGAGTATCCGATAATAATATACAACCTATTACCTAGTATACCAATTTCAAGTTTCTGCTCTACTACGATACAGCCATTTAGGTGATCACAAAAGCACATGTTTATTTATTTCTTAATGACAATTTTCATAACGAAGCCCAAAGGTCACTAAAATTCTTACAAGTTAGTTTTCAATCTTCCAAGCATAGCTATGTTGTACATCAACAGGTACATACAACATTTCGGGACACCAACTTACAGGGCATAGCTTCTTGACATTCTGTGCCGCTTTCCTCAGATTGTCAAGGGTCTCCTGATGATAAGCAGCATCCTTCCAAGAGAAATCAAACCGCGCGACTGCAAAAAAAGGAAAACATACACAGATCATTATGATTATTGTCATAATAAAAGCAGCAACATCGTGACTAATCATGTCACACTAAATCCAGTTGCTTAAAAAGGAAACTGTCCTCAAACCTGACATCCCAGCAACGAGGCATGCTTCAATAACTTCCACCGAGCGCGAGTTGGGCCCGAGCGTCCCAACAATTTTAGTGAGTGATGGGAACACTTTCTGCACAAGAGCACACGCAAGGTGTAAGGGTCGCAATCCAGTATCCTCAAAGCAAAAGCAAAAGCAAAACTTCCTTGTAAGGGTACCAAATTCTCCTATTTGCAAATAAGAAGATTCCATTGGCAATTACATAGTTGACACGGAGTTTCACAAAATCATGAACAGACATTTGGTGGCACGTAACGGTGAATCCCAAATCGTCAATCCCGCGCGATCTCTCCCGTTGGAGACAGAGATCACTGGCATTCTGACAAAATGGATCACCGGTATTTCCGCGACGGCGGTTGCCCCCGCGCGCCTCTCTGCACACCACACCGGATCGAGACAACCAAAAAACACGCGCGCACGCACGACGAACCGCATCCGGAAGAAGAATTCTGAATCCACCCACAAGCGCCAGGGATACACGGCGTTCGAGATCGATGGAGAGGGGGAGAGAAATGGAGGGGGAGAAGGCGCTTACGGGCTTGGCGGGGGCGAGGACGGAGGCGAGGCGGACGGGCTCCTCGAGGAGCATGTGGTTGCCGCCCTGCATCTCCTCCGCGGGCGGAAGGTGCTCGGGAGGGATCTGCCCTTCACTCTCTCTCTCTCTCTCGGGTGTGACGCGATGCGATCGAGTCTAGCTCGGAGCGGGCAAAGCGAGAGGAAGACGAGTCGAGGCCGCGAGGGGAGGAGAGCGAGCGAGGCGTGAGGAGAAAGAAAGGAAAAGAAATGCGAGCAGAGGTGGCATTTCGATCTCGTTTTGTTTTAACACTTGTCTCTCGACGGTTTGAAGCGACAAAGTCGTGCGGCGATGACACGAGTCGGACCCTCCAGCACCAGGGCTTTTGCGCCTTGCCCATCCTGTTCCGCAAAGACTGGGGAAGACACGGAAGATGTGACCCACAGTCACTGTACGAAAGATGGGACGGTCGGTTGGGCCTTTTTTTTTTTTTTTGAAGAGGGGCAGTCATAGAGGGATCTGGAAGCTTTCATTTGTTGCACCGGCAGATTACAGAAAGAACAAAAAAGAAACTAAAAATTACAATTAGGTATAGAAAATTTTCGCAAAGGACCCTAATCTAAAAGTGGAAACGCCATTGGATCCCGCTCCTTCACCACCGGATCAAAGAACCAGGGCACAACGTAGTACAACATCACCGGAGACAAAACCACTTAGGATTAGGCGCTAGAAGCCAGTTGCACCATGCACCAGAGCCAAGAGGCCTCTATCTTGGCGGGACAACCTAGAGTTTGATTTTCACCATTAGTCAACGGCCGGAAGGAACCGAAGTCGACAAAGAAGGATGAGGGGTCACCCTTCGACCATCTTGGATAGCAGCCGCCAAAGTGGCGCCATAGATGCCCTTCAGGGAGCAAGTTTCGAGCTCCCCTGTTACCAATCCCACGCCCAATAGGCACGAGGGTCGTGGTCACCATCTTGCTTGCCCCTATGACGAGGACTAGAAGGGACCTCTGATGAGGTGAAAGTGTCACCACCCACTAGGGACCCCAAAAGGAAGGTGATGTAGCATAGCAAAGTTTGCCTTCATATTTGAGACCAAGGTTATCGAACCAGACTTAGAAATCTCCAGCACGGTGCCAATCAACTATGGCGTTTAGTTGAGGGGTGTGGACCTACACACAACACAAAAAAACACGTTTCCTCAACGTTTCACAAACGTTGTCAGTCGTCTTGTCTTGCTGAAAACAAAGAGATTGAATATATGGTGCGGAAAGTAATGATGAAACTAAAACGGAGAGCAAACAAGTAATATTTAAAACCAAATAAACGAGGTTGTAAACAATGTAAAAGAATGGACCAGAGGTCATAGTTTAACTAGTGTTGTCTCTCCAAAAGATCACAAGTAAACATGTTGTGTGAACAAATTACAGCTCGACAATTGATAGAATTGGAACAATAATTAGTTATCACAAGTAAAGTTCAGTGTGATATCCATGTAGCCATTACTTCAAACATACATAGATCATTATCCAACTACATCTATGACTACTTTCATCTTGCGAGCGCTTCTATGCTTGCCTACCACTGGTATTAAGTAGCAAAGCAACAGAAAATTGCATTAAACACCGTATATTACGTAAGATCGACGAGTGGTTCCACGACTAGTGCCCTAAGTGTTGCACCTCATGGGATTACACACGTCCAGTGTAGACGATGACTCCCGATCTCCGGCCCGGCGAAGGTTGCGGAAGTAGAGAGATGGACCAAAGAATAATAGCACAGCGGTGTGCTTATTGTTGGGGGGGCTACCCCCAAGTAGGGCAAGGCTTGGTACAAGTTGGTGTCCTAACAGTGGATGCCGGGATGGAGTTGACCTGGTTGACTACTCGGACCAAGATGAAGGTTATCGAGATGGATCTATCTCGGTAAGAAGAATCAAGGGTGGCATGCTGAAATGGGTATTCCCCCGGGTTATCGAGTTACACTTGGAGAACGCGGGTTACATGAAGAATAGGCTATCTCGGACCAAGGTCAACGGAGCAGGTGCGATCCCGAAAATCACGGGAGAGTGCAGGCGTGCGGTTCAACTTACAAGACACATGATGTATAGACGTACACGGGGGGATGACGCCTATACCTCTCGGGTGAGACTACCCGGTCCAAGGCCCGAGACTTAGGCCTAAAGGGAGGTGTTGTCCTGCATTACTAGAAGGCCCAACGAAGGCCCACCCGCAAGACTTGCGGGTCAAGAAGGAAAGACCTAACCGACCTAGAACTAGGGTTTGTAACCCCCCCCCCCCCGGGGGCACGGTTTGAGACCTAGCCATCAATACAAGGCTAGGAGAACCACCGAGGGGGATCCAATCTACTTTTTCCACCACAAGCCTTAAGCTCCAGATCATACTCTCGACTTGAGCACCCCCCCATTGTAACCGGTCTACTGATAATACATATTGAGGAGCAGGAGTAAGGGTTTTACCTCTACGACGGCCCCGAACCTGGGTAAATCGTGCCCCCTGTTAGCCGACGATCGTCACCAGCGCCTTTACATTCTCTTAATCGAGACCCTACCGGATCATCGAGGGACTTGCTGAGATGACTATTCGACAATTGGCGTCGTCTATGGGAACGGCGGGCGTTGGATCTACGGCATCTTCGGCTTCATCGTCACCAACCTTCAGCTGGAGCCCGGAACATCGATCCGGCGGAACCAATCCGCTTCGGGTCGCTCATCTGCGCATCCCACTCGCCGGAATCACTCCGATGTTCAGCGGGTTGGAAAAGAGCATCAGCCTAACGTTCGGCAGCTTCCACTTCCGCGCCAACACGGCAGGAATCCTACGCTTCTCCGAGGAGACCGATCTCGACGAATCGGACTCAGAGTCTGTCTCGAGCCCGGCAATCCTCGATTCGCCATCTGACGACGGTGGTCGCGACCTAGCGCCCAATGGTACCTCCATCCGCCGCAACACCGCGACTTCCACACCATCACGACCGAGGAACCCTCCAGAGTCGGTGAAAGTTGTCGACCCACGCCTAGGACCCACGAGCCATATCTGGCCTAAGTTTGCATGGCAGGATCAACTGAACCACCCGAGGAAACAGAGGATAGTCGAAAGGAGCGGGAGCGCATCAAAGTCACTCGGGCCGCTTGGCTCAAAGCGAAAGCGGGTGTACACACTGGCCAACCAGTTGAAGAAGGAGCTTCCCGAGATGATCTAACTGCATACCACTACCATCTGGTGCGGGTGGGACGACTGATCGCTGAAGCCCGCAAGAATCTGGATGCACGAAAGGAAGCAGCGGAGGCTTCGAGTGCGCGTCGCGCAGCGCTCTCAAGACTCACTCGACGGGAAACCAACCCCCGAAGAAAAGATACGTCTCAAAGACTAATGGCTTGGATCGTGAATCCCTCAGTGGAATCAGCAGGTCAATACTTCCCTTATGCACGCCGATGAGGAAGGCAACGTACATCCAACGACCCCCGCTGCGGCTCTCCTGGCAGCCACCACGTACTTACAAGCGAACAAGCCACCCGAAAACGACCCCCGCGTGGAACAACACCAGCAAGTTCAGAAAGGGTTAGGTATGGAAGCCGCAAGACTCGCCGCCCAGAACCGCAGGAGCGCAACCACTCGAGAAGCTAAAAAAACCTCGAGCGGACAAAACACCTCGCAGACGCGGGATCACGTTGCCTAGGAGGGGAGATAAGGATTCACCACGTCGCCCCCGAGGAAAAGAATCCCGGCGCCACGGCAACAGCCCGCGTAGCGAGGACGATAGCCCGCGAGATCATAGCCGCAGCCCGCGGCACCACGGAAGCCGATCGCGACACCGCAGCAGAGAACCACAGAAGGAGGATAATCGCGACCGGCCCAAACACGACGCGCGCGGTGACATCGCGCAAAACAAGGTCGACAGGGCTCGAGCAATCAGGAACGCGCACGATCATTGTCCACCTCCTCCGACGAGGAAGCCTGCGGCGCATTGTGCTTCACCGCGACATCCGCGAGGCACTGATGCCCAAAAGATTCAAGCTCACCACGGAGGTCCTGAAGTATGACGGTTCGATAGAGCCAAGTCATGGCTGTCAGATTACCTCACGGCAGTAAAATGCCAACGTGGGAACAAGACAACGGCCATGCAGTACCTAAACCTACACCTTGTAGGCGTCGCTCGCAGTTGGCTCGAAGGAAGACCGCGCGCACTACGGATCATGGGAAGATCTCAGCTACGACTTCCGGAAGAACTTTCAGGCGACATATAAGCGGCCCGCATCTATCGAGGAGTTGCGAGATTGCAAGCAGAAGAGCGGCGAGTCCACCCGCGAGTATATCCATAGTAGGACCACGCTCAAGAATACGGCAGGAAACATGTCGGAAGAAGTCGCAGTCAAGGCCTTCACCAAGGGTGCTTGACGCACTGCCTTCCGAGAGGAACTGGGATGGGCGACGCCCAAAACTATCGGGGAGCTAATGGCAATAGCCAACAGATGGGCTAACGGCGAAGATTCCGTGCGCAACGAGAAAGCGTCTTCACCCGCGCCCGAGGAGGATCGTAACGGCCGAAAGAAGAAGAGGAAACACTACGAATATGACGATCGAGAGGAACTGCTGCGGCGGACTTCACAAGAAATCGCGACAGCGGGCCCCGCGGAAATCACGAGTGGAAACCAAAGCCCGATGATAAAACTCCCGAGGAATACCTTGACGGATACTGCACGCTACATCTATTCACAAATAAGCACACAAGCAAAACCAAGGCAACTCATCTCCTCAAGGACTGCCGAAAGTTCCAGGACATCCACGAGGCTTACACGAAGAAGCACAGGGCCGTCGTTAACCAGGGATACTCGCAACTCCCAGGAGGATTCCAGCAAACCCCTGCCTCCACCAAGACACCAGAACGTGGCGCTAGCCGCGCTACCAGCGCCACCCGCCGCAAACTAGGGAGCCAATGGATACCCAAACTCACAGGGGCTCGTAGGCATGATACAAAAAGTCTGCCCGTCCCGAAGAGTCCAGAAGACAAACACACGCCAAGTCAACATGGCAGTACAAGCTCCACCTTCCGCACCCGAATACCTGAAGATGTCACAGCAGTCGATAACTTTCTCCCGAGAGGATCATCCCCCACGGGTATATCAACCAGGGCACGCCGCGCTTGTCATTCAGCCGCAAATAGGCAACTACGACCTCGCTCGGGTGTTCATGGACGGTGGTAGTGGAATCAACATCATATACGCGAACACACTTCGCAAGATGAACAAGAACCTGGACGGACTCATAGAATCGGAAACATCCTTCCATGAGATAGTACCAGGGAAAGCCGTCCGGCCACTTGGAACAATCAACCTGGAAGTGGTGCTAGGATCCCCGAAAAATTACAGGAGGGAATTTCTCGAATTTGAGGTCGTCGATTGGCCATCACAGTACCACGCCATTCTCGACCGAACAGCGTTCGCGAGATTCATGGCAGTACCCCACTACGCCTACCTGAAGCTCAAGCTTCTAGGGGAATATGGCACGGTCACCATAACGGTGACTTCCAAAAGTCAGACAAGTGTGATACCGAGTTTAACGAGATTGCGAAATCTTTCGGGATGCAGGAGGAGCTGGAAGAGTTGGCAAAAACCACGGATCACTCTGTGATGCCACTCACCAAAAAGAACGCTCCGGAACTCGAGTTTAGCCCAAACAGAGACACTCGAAAGCATCAAGTGCACCCGACAGAATCCGCGAAGACAGCGATGGTGTCCACCACCTTGTCAACCACATAGGAAAGCGCGCTCGTCGAACTCTTCCGTGAATGCTGGGAAATTTTCGCCTGGCAGCCTCAGATATGCCAGGAATACCCAGGGAGTTCGTCGAGCACTCACTTGAAGTGTATAAAGACGCAAAGCCATTCAAGCAAACCACCCGGCGTTTTTCCGAGCCAAAACAGAGGGCACTCGGAGAAGAGGTGAACAGATTGTTAGCCGCCAAGTTCATCAGAGGAATCAAGATCTCCACCTGGTTAGCAAACCCGGTGTTAGTCCCGAAGAAAAATACCGACATCCTTCGAGTGTGCATCGACTATACGTCGTTGAACAAACACTGCCCCAAGGATAACTTCTCATTACCACAAATCGACCAGATCGTGGATTCTACAGCAGGCTGTCAGCGCCTCTCCTTCCTGGATGCCTACTCAGGCTACAATCGAATCAGGATGAAGCAAGAGGATGAGGAGAAGACATCATTCATCACGCCACACGGTGTATACTGCTACACGACAATGCCCTTCGGGCTAAAAAACGCAGGCGCAACATATCAGCGCTGCATGCAAAAAAATGCCTCGCCAAACTCATTGGCAAGAACGTACAAGTTTACGTTGACGACATTGTCATCAAGACTCGAGTGGAGGACACACTCCTCGAGGATATCAGAGAGACATTTGACGCCCTTAACGCTTACAGAATCAAACTCAACCCGACAAAATGCGTCTTCGGAGTCCCCGCGGAACAACTCCTCGGTTATCTGGTCTCTGCCCGAGGAATTGAGGCCAACCCGAAGAAAATACAGGCAATCTTAACGATGAAGGAACCAACGAATCTTCGCGGCGTACAGCAGCTCGCGGGGCGACTGGCCGCTCTGAGCAGGTTCATCACAAGATTAGGCGAGCAGACGCTCCTCTTATATAAGCTGCTGAAGAAAACAGATAAGTTCGAGTGGACGCTAGAAGCAAAGAAGGCGTTCATCGACCTAAAAAGAGCGCTGCAGAGCAGACGCGTATTGGCAATGCCACAGGAAAAGGAACCACTCTTCCTTTACCTAGCCGCAAAAAACCAAGTCGTCAGCACGGTCATCGTCGTCGAGCGGCCAGAGGACAGAAAAGCATACGGCGTTCAGAGGCCAATATACTACATAAGTGAGGTGATTTTGCCGTGCAAACAACGATACCCCCACTACTAGAAACTCGCGTATGGAGTGGTCCTTACTGCCCGCAAGCTCAAACACTACTTCCAGGAGCATACCGTCACGGTGCTAAATGACGCATCACTCGGTACTATCATGAACAACCCCATGGCATCCGGAAGGATCGCAAAATGGAGCATCGAGCTAGGCGCCTGGGACATCATATACGTAGGGAACAACGCTGTAAAATCTCAGGTAGTCGTGGAGTTCCTGAGCGAGTGGACGGAGCTGCAAACCCCAAGACCTCCAGAATACACGAGCAACTGGATCATGTATTTCGACGGGTCGAAAAGAAACGAGGGAGCCGGAGCCGAAGTAATCCTCATATCGCCAAGGGGTGATAAGCTACAGTACGTCCTGCAACTCGACTTCCCTCCTGATGACCCAGCATCCAACAACGATGCAGAATACGAGGCCCTCCTGCACGGCATGAAGATGGCGATTGCATGTGGAGCCACTCGATTGATGATATACGGGGATTCAAACCTTATCGTGCAGCTGACGATGAAGGAGTGCGACGCTGTTGCAGACAACATGATCGCCTATCGCGACATGTACAACCTACTCGAAGGAAGTTTCAAAGGGTGCAAGCTGAAGCACATCGCATGATCAAGCAACGAGGAGGCAGACAAACAGGAGAACTTAGGGTCTATAAACGCCCTTGTTCCACTAGGAATCTACCTTGAGGGAATTAGCAAACAATCAGTCAAACTCAAGAAGCCCGTATTGACACCCGCAGCAACAGAAACAGTGGTCAACCAGCTAATCGCCCTCATAGATCTCACACATCACATCTCAAGGCAATTTTTTTTTGGTCGAGCCAACCTAGACGCAGAAATATCTCGACTCCTTGTCCAATAAACAGCTCCCGACAGACATTTGCGAGGCCAGACAGATAGTACGGCGTAGCAAATCCTTTCGGGTGATCAACAGAGAGCTATACAAGCAAAGCATATCAGGAGTACTCCAAAGGTGTATCGCACCCGAAGATGGCAAGGAAATGCTCCGTGACATACACCAAGGAGACTGCGGGCACCACGCAAGTTGGAGAGCGATCGTGGGCAAAGCTTTCAGGGCAGGATTCTACTGGCTCACGGCAGCCAGAGACGCCAAAGATCTATTTGACAGATGCAACGCCTGCCAAAAGTTTGCGCCCAAGCCACACACACCGGCCACAGAACTCCACATGATCCCTATCGCTTGGCCCTTTGCTCAATGGGGGCTAGACATGGTAGGACCGCTGCGGAAGTCAACACCCGGAGGATACACCCACCTGTTAGTAGCAGTCGACAAATTCACAAAATGGATAGAGGCAACGCCAGTCACGTCGCAGCACACGAGTGCGCCATGCGATTCCTCAACTCCATCGTGTGCAGGTTCGGTGTCCCGCACAATATCATCACAGATAATGGGAGAAACTTCACAGCCAAAGAAAATCAGGACTTCTGCGACGAAAAAGGGAGAACTCTCAGCTTCGCCTCGGTAGCTCACCCGCAAACTAACGGTCAAGTCGAACAATCCAACGGATTAGTTTCGGCTGGCCTAAAGAAACGGCTACTCAATCGGCTGCACCCAGCGGCAAGGCACTGGGCCGAGGAATTACCATCGTTGTTATGGAGCCTGTGAACAACACCAAATCGGTCAACAAACTACACGCCATTCTTCATGGTATACGGATCTGAGGTCGTGCTGCCCGAGGATGTCAAATTCAGCGCACCACGAGTTGTTGCATACAACAAAGAAACTTCAAACAAAGCACTCGCAAATGATATGGACGCACTGGATGAGATCAGGGACATCGCACTCGCAAGATCCGCAATCTACAGCAGTCGCTGCGCAATTACCACAGTCGCCGCATACGCCACAGATCCTTCGCGGTAGAAGACCTGGTGCTCCGACTCAAGCAAAAGGAGGGGCACAAGCTAGAGCCACCATGAGAAGGACCCTTCATCATACACGAGGTTATCCCGGGAGGCTCCTATCGCTTAAAGAACCCGAAGACAGGTGGCATCTGATGCATGTAAAATGCATACATGAACTTTGCATGTTATTACTTGTTTTTCCTACATATTAGCAACTTATATTCATGTTTTATAATGATTTGGGGGATTTTCTAAACAATCCCCCTTCTTTTGGTTCTAACCCTGTTTTTCCAGAAAACGTACTTTTTAGTGTTTCAGACTTTCCGGGAGCTTCGAGACTCAAAAAAGGGCAAGGCCAAAGAGCACGGTTCATAATTTTCGAGACGAAGACCATGGGCCAAAGTAGAGGACCAAAAGGCCAACCAGGTGGCAAAGAGGACCCTCCATGCGGCCAGATTCCTTGGCCGCGTGAGAGGCCCCTTTTTGCCCCCGTGGCTCCGGTGCCGTCGATCTTTCTTCTCCCGAGTGTCTCGTGACCTAAAACGACTATATAAAGGGTCCCCTGGCCTTTTCGAGGAGGAGGCGGCGCCGAGAGACGAAACCACGAAACAGAGAGACAGAAGGCTGCCGCCGGAGAAGATCGGAGGGGGGAAACGCCGCCGAGATCACCCCCGGAGGGCTCCACCCCCCTCCGGCGTGTTCATCATCAACATCTACAGCAAGATCAGCTCCATCTCTCCACTGTAATCTCTTGTCAAACACGATGTATGATGCAATACTATATTCCCTTGATGTATTGTGTCTCCCCGTCTATGTTTGAGTAGTGAATTGTTCTTGGCAATGGTGAAATAGTTCGTTGATTGGTTGCATACAAGTTTGTTATCTTCTATGATTGTCTTTATGTACAATATATGAGTGCACGCATATGTTGGGGAATGCATGTAAGGTGATCACCGGTAGCATAATGGAGTGGTGGTAACTTGCGAGTGACAGTAATCTGAGACCGAGCCACAAAGTTAAGTTATTGGGGGATATATATAGGGGACCTTAGAACGTAAGGCTATGCTGGGACTTTATGTCTTAATCAATCTTGGTCAGTCATTTACTTGGCCACATGATCCATCATAAGGGGTTGTAGATCATTTACTTGACTATACCTATTCATGCCTCCTTCCTAGAAGAAACAACTAAGACTAAAACATGTGCTTCACTAATTGTGACAACCACACGAACGAAACACCTATTGCTAGAACACTTGCTCCCTTGAGATACTTGAGATATTTGCTGCTTGCTACTTGTGAAACTTGCTTAGAAACTTGCATTTTAAACTTGCTTCACTAGTTACTAGACAAACCACACTCCACGTCACTTGCTTTTAATTAGTTAGTTCCTTTTTGTCAAACTTATTGCTTTGCATAAACAGCCATATAAGAGGGTTATAGGGCTTTATAGAATAGATAGCTTACCTTCAGCTCCTCGTAGGTTCGACACTCAAATACTTATCGAAAGGTACTACAATTGATCTCCTGCACTTGGGAGTCATCAACATCTACTCCAACCCGTGGAACATGACGCACCTCCGCAAGTTTTATCCTTAGGGGTTAGTCTTCTATTCGCAAGAAATAAGGCTATACTAGCCACTTTGTAACTCGAGCAAATACATGGCTTCTCAGCCATTGCAATAAAACATGGTTCTCAACCATATCTACAAAGATTATCCAATCGCAATTGTCATCGTTCATTTTTTTCCCTACATGCTAAACGACATGTTACACCCCCAAACTCACGGGGGCTACGCCTAACTAGCATCGTCAACGACATTGAGCACTTACAATCGATAAAAATTATGCAGGGCAAAACAAGGTTCACACCTTACAAACACCCTAAATCAATCGATTAATACATACAAGGTCATAAGGTATACACCTTAAAACACCTTAAAAAGCTACAACACACAAGGTACATACACCTTGGGGACTTACAACTACTGTCGAGCAGCCGCCTCTTGAAGCAACCGCTCGGTCTCTGCCACTGTCAACTGAATAATCCGCTCAGCAGAAGGACGAACACCTGCATGGTGAGGAACAAAATCTACGCGAAGACCTTGAGCATCAGGGAGTCGCGCCACAGAGTTGAAGTTAACCTCAGGGTTCCACAAATGCACGAAGGCGAGCGCCACCTGAGCTCCACAGATGAGTTGTTGGCGCACACACTCGCGAACTTCTCTCACCCGACGAAACATCCTCAACAAGCCACTCAAGCTGTCTGGAACAACTCCAAAAGGGTAAAACGCCCGATGGACAGAAGAGAGAGCCTCTCGACAAGACTCAACGAGTATCTGCGCCTGACTCGCCCGGTACTTCAAGGTAGCCAAGATAAAACCCCGATTCCGATCAGACCAGAAGTTGCTCGCGTGAGGCTTAGCTGCTCGACTCGTGAACAATATGGGTATCCACCAATGACCCTCGCAGACTACATCAGGCTCAACAACTGCACATATAGCAAGCATGTCAAAAAAAACCCAGCAATCATCGACAAGTACTCGGGGGCTCGCAAAACTTACAGAGCATGTTCTTTGCAACACTCGACAGCTCCCCATTACAAATTGCTCACGCTCCGCCGCAAGTTTCTGCTTCGACTTGGCAACGTCAGCCACGCCTCGCAGAGCCTTCATCTTACAATCGCCATCCCCGACACGGTCACGAAGCGACGCAAACGTACTGGCAGCAGCAACAAACGGGTCAACCAAAGAAGCAGCTCCACTCGACGAACCTCCGCCGGAATCAATCACCTGGAAAGAACAACAAAGATTCAGGGACAGTACAGTACCCCACTCGAGAATATACCACCCAAGAGTAACGGGTGCTCAGGGGCTACTCCCATCGGGAGAATACAAAGTAAGGCGCAAATATAAAACACTGACACTTTTTGAAAACATGTCGATCGGACAAAATAAAGTACGAGAATACATCCCAAGGTTCATTACATATGCAGGCATACAGAAACAAGAACTATTCTACGGAGCTGCAGAGGTAGTTCCACTCGCAGCAGGCTGTCCTTTACGCCCAGCGCGGGAAAGTACCCCGGAAATCTTCTTCGAAAGCTCCTCAGCACGGTCGCCAAAAGGACGGAGTGCTACCTTTTTGCCCAGGGAGTCGCGCGGAACCTCCGAGTACACCTTCTCAGGTCACCCGAGACACCATGCGCGAGGGAAAACTGGATAGCTGTCTTGGCCCCACACTCCATCTGCGCAAGCGAGTACTCGTGGATGAGATCTTCATCGCCCAGGAAAGCTTGCAGGAGACCGCTCAGAGTAGGCGGAACTGCCACATCCACGAGCAGGCGCTCATGGAACTGCGTTAGCACTCGGGTAGCGTCATGGATGAGCGAGCAGACCCTGTTCGCATGCTCCTGAAGCTGGATACACGAGTCAGAGACAACATCAAGTCGCATTTGTCCGGGCAGCTCCAACCCAACTCCAATGGTGTCTAAGACAAAGGCAGAACAAGTATCAGAAAAGGAAAAGGACAAGCCACAGTCGAAGGAAGATAAAGCACAAACTCACCAGCAAGTTTCTGAGCCAAGGGACGAATGATGCCGACAAGATCATTGTCGTGCTTCAAGATCGCCTCCTCCAGCTGCTTCAGAGATTCCTGGGCCTCCGCGAGACTGTCAGCCGAGCACTTGCATGTGGTTTCCAACTCCTTTCGAGTGGACTCCAGCTCCGCCTCAAGGGTTTTCACCCTAGAAAGAGCCTCCGCCTTCTCGTCCTTCAAGCATGTAACTTCATCTGCGGTTCAAAAGGACACGATTAGGACAAAAATTGCAACCAGGAAGAAACGGTGAAGGCAAAAGGGCGTGCTAGCTTACCTTGCAGGGAGCGGCTGTCCTGGACGAGCTGGTCACGAATTTCCCAAAGAGAAACGCAATCTGCCTCAGCCGAAAGAACTCGGTGCCCGAAAGCAGCAAGGGAGTCGAGAAGCGCCTGTAGAAACTCAAAGTCAAAAACCACAAAGACATCACTTGAGGCTATACACGACTGTATTAATTGATTCATGATGTGTTATTGCTTGTTCTCTAATTATTTGTTCAAGTCTTCCTCATGAACTTTGAAGGTGTCCTGGCATTTATGTTTTACCCCACTCTTAAGGACTAGCGAAATATTACTTTGACATGTTCTCTTTATACTTGAAACAAACGTATATCTTTCTTTGCATTGTTATTAAGGATATTATTTGAGTTACTTCTCATGATGCAAAGTGGTTGCTATGCTTTATAATTAAAGTTCTATTTATCATGCTTGTGTCTAAGTTCTATGATCTCTTCTTACTTATTCTTTTACATTATTGATGATCGAGTTATGTTGGTAGCATGTCACCTCTGAAATTATTGTGTTTTTATCGTTTACCTACTCGAGGACGAGTAGGAACTAAGCTTGGGGATGTTGATACATCATAAACGTATCCTTAATTTTTGATGTTCCATGTTGTTTTGTTATTGTTTCCCACATGTTTTCTATACACTTTATGTCAATTTTACCGATTTTCCGGACTAACCTATTGACAAGATGCCACAGAGGCAGTTCCCTGTTTTCTGCTATTTTTAGTTTCAGAAAAGTTGTTGTGGAAATATTCTCGGAATTGGAAAATTCGAAGCCCGGAAGTATTAGAATACCTGAAGGTTCCATGGAGTCCCGAAGAGACCCGGAGGGGGCCTCAGGGGGCCCACACCATAGGGCGGCGCCCCCCTTGGCCGCGCTGGGGGGTTGTGTGGGGCCCCCAGGGCTCCACCGCCTTTGCCCTTTCGCCTATTTAATCCCCCCGAGACATAAACCCTAGGATGATCATACTTTTACCAGAGAAACACCCGAGGCCTATGTCACCGTCATCCCGAGATCGGGAGGGTTCTGGGCTCTCCCCGGCACCCTGCCAGAGGGGGAAATCATCACCAGAGGGGTCTACACCACCATGCTCTCCTCCGAAGTGATGCGTGAGTAGTTCATCCCTGATAGATGGTCGTTCTCTCCACTTTGTACCTCATGTTTAGGTCTTGTGAGCTGGCTATCATGATCAAGATTATCTTTATGTAATGCTACATGTTGTGTTTGCTGGGATCTGATGAATGTTGAATGCTATGTCTTCTGATTATCAATCTATCATGTTATCTTCATGCTTATGTTATTTATGATCTTGCATGCTCTCCGTTATTAGTAGATGATCGAGCCAAGTAGATGCTAGTAACTCCAAGAGGGAGTATTTATGCTCGATAGTGGGTTCATGCCTCCTTTTCATCTGTGCTCGAGTGAGAGAAACGTGACGGGTGGAGGATGTGATGTTTCCATTAGGGAGAAAACAAAAATGCTTTGTCTAAAGATGATGTTATTGTTTACATTACACACTTTGCTTACTGCAATTATCTGTTGCTTGCAACTTAATACCCAATGTTTGTTCGGATGATATTCGGAGGGTGGATTTTTAGTCATAGATGTAGTTGGATAACGGTCTATGTATCTTGTTGTAATGCCCGCATGAATCACATACTAATATTTATGTCTTGCATATGCACTAAGGTGCAGCCTTCGTTTCTGTCAATTGACCAGCTATAATTTGTTCACCACACATGTTATTTATCTTTCACGGAGAGACACCACTAGTGAACTGTGGACCCCGGTCCTTTTTCCTCATACTGATAAAACACCTACTGCTTTCATACTGCTCTCATACTGCTTTCAACTGTTTCCACACCATGCGTTTAACCTCTGTGTGTTCAGCAAAACCGGTGAGATTGACAACCTCATTGCTTCTTTGGGGCAAAGTGATTTGATTGTGTTGTGTAGGTTCCATGTTGCTTCTGAACCGGTGGTGCGCCCTGCCATCTCAGCTGCTTCAACCTTCTGAAGTTCTCCTTCCTCCTACTGGTCGATTAAACCTTGGTTTCTTACTGAGGAAAAACTGCTGCTGTGCTCATTATACCTTCCTCTTGGGGTCTCCCAACGAGTGCAAGATCTGCACCATCAATCATCACGGTCCACTTTCCTACTGCAGACTTTCTTGTCGGTGCCACACTAAGGGAGAATACTTACATTGGAATTAAAGAGGGATTATGCTGTATAGCTACCGCCAGATATATCATAATATTAGCTATATAGTTGCATATAATATCCACACAATAACATCAAATGAAATAGTGTAAATTGATATGATATGGTCGGCGCGCCTTGATCTCCATCGTGCGCTCCGAAACGATACCATGTCCTCGATTACTCCACATGAAAAGGTTAGTACTTACAATCATAAGCTCACATTTGCCATATCATATTCTTTTCCCCTGCAACATAAAGTTAGACTCTTCTAGTTTATCTTTATGCAAGTTTTATGTGGCTCATGGGGCTGTCGTAGTAAAAACCATTTCTTACCTACGGACCTGCAACCACAACACCGATCAACTATTTGTTTGTTACATATCCCTTTCGGGCCTTCCATTGTAAATGCCATGACATCTATTGTAAGAGAAACTGACACCCTCATAGCTGTTTTATGTGGTACAAGCCACATGTCAGTCGCAACGCCGGTCTCACGTAAGAGTACACGTAAAGTTGTCTCAGGGCCGCTATCATAAAACAATGCCAACATCATAATCAAGTACATGCGAGGAGGTAACAACTACAAGATCGATGCTCTCATTCAACATGAGTTTTAATCGTACTTCTATACCTATGCATAGATTGGCTCTGATACCACTTAAGGGTTTCGTAGCAGAAAATAAAAAATCCCAACAACGATAACTGGAAAACAACCAAGATCAATTGCTATGCAGATATAGAGTAACGGAGAAGGAACGGTGATCATACCCTTGAAGACCGAAAGCGGGGATTACCCTTCCACACAAGGGTTGTCGACGAAGACAATGAAGACGACTTCAAGGTCGAGGAGTGGTTCCACGACTAGTGTCCCAAATGTTACACCTTGTGGGATTACACACGTCTGGTGTAGACGATGACTCCCGGTCTCCGGCCTAGTGAAGGTTGCAGAAGTAGAGAGATGGACCGAACAATAATTGCATGGCAGTGTGCTTATAGTAGAGAATTCTCAACTCATAGCACGACTCAAAAGAGAACCACGTTTGGAGAAGAGAGAATAAAGATAGATTTCTGGATGGGAAAAAGGGGAGGAGTCCAACTATATAAAGGGGAGGGGAGAGGCTTTCGCCTTGGCCAAGCCATGTGGGACTAAACCCCACATGGCCATGCTGCCAAGGGAGGGCTGCGCATCCCCACATGGGCCCCAAGTGGCCCATCTGGGCTCCCCTCCTTTTTCCCTTTTCCGACTTTCCCCCTAATGGGCCTCTTTTGCCCAAAAGGCCCATTAGTGGAATAAAAACATTTAAAAATAAAATAAAATGATATTTAATTATTAATTACACAAATTAATAATAATATACATTTGTTATTTATTTCGAGTCCCGGAAACAATTCCGGTACCCTCCGATTAATATCGGTCATTTCTCCCTTAATTCCGATACCCCTTCAGAACTCTCCGATTCATGTCGGATAAATACCAGAACGATTCCGGCTCTCTTTATTATTCTCTTTGGTACTAACATCTCTCTTAAAACATTGTCTACCCTTAAGTGTGATGCCCTATGGTTCGAGCTACTCTAGACATGGTCGAGACCTCTCTACGACCAATGACCAATAGCGGGATCTGGACATCCATAATGGCCCATGTGTATCCATTGAAGTTTTGCGTCGCTTTGAACCTTAAACATAAGTTCCCATACATCTTGCCTTATGTCGCACCCGGACTTCTAGAGGATACTCACCGTACGAACTGAACAGTATTTTGATGGGATTACGGGGCTTACCGGCACCCGCATCTCTTACGAGTAGGCCAACACTTATGTGTGACAACCCATCTTTACTATTCACGTCGATGTAAACTATCCCGTAGAAATCAGGACACTACCATTGACGTACTTCATACCATACACACATGGTACGTCAACGGCTTTGAACAAGATGAAAACATAACATATCTCTAAGACACAAAAGATTGAAATAAGTTGCAACCGGCCCTCACTAGGGCAGAGAATAGCAAATACAATCATCCAGAGGACACATGTACCAACATAACATCATTACAACTCAGCGGAAGCATTCAAAGGGGTTTGAGTACAGACAAATCCAAATAGGCTTAAGAAGCCGGGAATGAAAAGAAAACGGAGCCCATCCACGATGTCTCGGATCCTGCCCGGGTCCGCTAACTACTCGTCAGCAGCCTCGTCAAACTCCACGTAGTAGCCGTCACGGGGATCCTCGTAAGCGTAGTCTGCGGAAACCACAGCCCCAAAGGGGTCAGTACATAAACGTACTGGCAAGCAAGACTCACATTTCACCAAAGTGTAGCCCGTCAACACCAAGCACAGATGCCTTGGGATCAACGGAAGGAAGGATATAAAAGATGCTGCAACTGGCTGCACTAACCAACTACAGAGCATACTACAACTTCCGGCTATCAGAAAGGGGATAAGATAGCGTATCGTAACCAACTAACAACTAACCACCAAACAAACCCATCCTGGATCTTGCCCCCTATCCGAAGAAGCAATCCGAGGATAACTCACAGTTGGATTAATGGTGGATCAAATTGTTGTGTCAATAAGCCTGTTACTAGTCAAGTTATCATTAGTTAGGTGTAAGTTGTTCTGAGTACTTGTTAGCCAGTACTTTCACCAAGTCAACCATAACCGCGGAAAACACGGCTTCTCGAGAAGATTTATCCCTGCAGGGGTGCACCAATTTGGTCGTACACGTAAGAATAACCCGCCAGATGGGAAGGCCTTTCCCACCAAGCGGGGCACTCAACACAACTCAACTCTTCTTCGCATCAAGCCCAAAGCACCACGTGTTGTGCGTGCGTGGCTAATCGAGCCCCACGAAGAAAAGGGGACCCTCATAGCACTGGAAGACCACGCCGCCCTAAATGCCGACTACAAAAGTTCCACCCTGGCCTCGGGTTCGTACCTGCATATGCGTGCATCAAATGGAAAGCCCGAACTAAGTGTGGTGATTTGGACGAGATGCGATTCGAATCAAATTGAGGGGGGCGCCCATACACGCTTCCCACATGCGGATAGTGCGCTCATCATGGATCAGTAGACAAGACCCTTTTTCTATTAGGGTCGACACTAGCAGGCCTCAAAACCACGCCGGGCCTCCTGCCGGTGCCTTATCAGCAAATTATTATTACCTCAAATTAACAGGTTGTTGTTTAACATCGAGCCCCAGAATATAAACAGATATGATAACAGGAAGTAACGGGTCACAGACTCGAGCAAAAACAACCCTAAGCATGCTAGTAAGACACGGGCCCAAGCAACGGGGTTATAGGACTGGATGTGAGGCATATCAGGGCTCAGGGTATCATGTGATAGGTTCGTAACAGAAACAACGATACATATGGCTAGCAGAAATAGACAACGGAAAGTATCGGTAACCAATGTTGAAAGGAACACAATGGTTCATGTGAGTGATAACTTGCCTGCAAACTCAGTAGCCGGGTACTGAGCTAGATCCTCAGAAGGGGTGTCGTAAAGATCGTCGGTCTCAACGTCGTCGTCTATCCGAGAAGAAGCAAACAAACAATACAGGAAAATAAACAATCAATATCATGGCATAGTGCACAATCATGGGATGATGCATGTCAAGTTAATAGATGCATCAAAATAAACTAATTGGCATGGTAACACAATTTAAATGGACACATATGCAATTTTGAGTTGCATATGAAAAGCCCATGGATTTTGGTTTAAACAGTTGTTTTCTAATTAACCAACAGGTGAAAGTGGTTTAGTATGATGCATGGATGAGGAAAATAACAAAATAACAACAATAGAACCAATTTGTAATGAGGTTTAGCAATTTAGAATTTTATTTATTAAGTTAAGGAATTTTTGGTTCCTTAAAGGTGACACACAAGTATTTGTTGTTTTCAGCCACTTAACTTGTGCAAAATAAATAACAAAATTCATATTTGAAAAGATCATAAAATTTTGGGTGGATTACATGTTTCAAATATTGAAAAAGGCATTAGGATGAATTTATTATGACTTAGACAATATTAAACAAGTTTTAAATGAATTTGAAACAAGTTTGGATATTATTTGAATTTTATTTATTCCAATCATAAATTCAAATCATATTTGAAAAGGTTATGTTTTTCTAGTTGGAAAACATATTTTGCATGTTCAAAAATAATTTAAATTGAGCAAGTTATGATTTTAGCAATTTTAAATGATTTAAACAAGGTTTAAATTATTTAGGCAATTTAAGTTATTCAAACCATGAAACAAAATTTATATTTGAAAAGGTTATTTGAAATAGCATGGAAAACATATTTTATTTGCATTATTTGGATTAATAATGAAATAGTTATGAAATTTAGCAATTTACAATTGAATTATTTGAATTCAAATTTGAATTGCATTTTGAAAATTCAAAACAGTACACAATTGGTTTAGTTAGATAGATAATTTAATTTAGAACAACAAACATATTTAGAGTTTATTATTTGGAATTATAGATTAAAAGTTATTCATGTTTTTGTTTTAGGGATTAATCTGCAATTTAAAAGGATTAGATTTTCAAAACAGAAAAGTTTTAAAACGTTTGTTACCGCACTGTGGGCTAGCCACAACCACTGCCAGTGGGCCACGGGCCTACGTGGCGCTGCGTGGGGGCTGGCGTGGCAGCCAGGGCCACAGACAGGTGGGCCCTGCCTGTCAGCCGCACGGAAAAAAGGTTGGTTTTATTCGCATCCGCGAGGGATCGAACCAGCGACTGCGCGCAAACGAACGAGGCAGTGCTACCACTGCGGTGTGGATTCAGTTTTGACAGTAACGAGGGCGCAGTGAGGTTATCCTTCAGATCTGCGTTAACTGAATTCAAACGCGCGCAGACTGAACCTAGCTGACAGAGAAGATCGCCGGCGACGAGACGCTGTGGTGCTGTGCTGCGGCTGCTGCGATCGGGTGCAGTAGGGTGATGGATGCGCGCGGATGCAACAGAGAGGAAAAGGAGGAGGAGACGGTGGTGCTCACCACCGTTGGGAGTCGATGCAGAGGCTCGGTGGCGACGGCGGTGACGACAGCGGCGTGGACGAGGACGGCGGCGCGGCTGTGGTGGATCTCCGAGCTCGCTCCGGTGTCAAAACTGTAGAGGGTGACGAGGTGGTTCGTTTCCAGTAGCTAGGTGGGGTGCAGGAGCTCCATGGAGACGGCGGTGCGCGTGGATTCAGACGTGATCTCGCCGGTGAGGTGACAGTGAGGAGGGAAACGGCGAGGAGAGGGATTGGCGGCGGCGCTCTCGAGGGGAACAACAGCCTAGGGTTTAGGGTTAGGTCTAGGGGTCCGTAGGGAGCTCTTATAGGGCACGGGGGGCACGGATCGTCGTCGGAGCTCGCCGATGCCGCCGTGGCGCTACGGATGCGTCGCCGTACACGAGGGTGACGACAGATAGAAGGGAGAAAAAAAAACGAACCGTTATTCTGCGTAAGTAGCGGGCTGGGCTGCGCGCGGAAAGAAAACGAGGTGGGCTGGGCGCAGCCCACTCCCTTTTTGGCGCCAAAATTCTTTTTTAAATTTTTATTTCTCCTGTTTTTTTTTGCTGAAATAGTAATTGGAAGGATTTGATAGGTTTTAAATTAGTAAAATTTTTGGAAAAATTAGGGTAACCTTTTTAGGTCAAAAGCAAACATCTGTTAAGTTCTGTTTTCAGAAATTTTGAAATTTGCTTGCTGTTTGTATTTAAACCAAATTTGGATGAATTTTAATATTTAAATGATCATTAATAAAAACAAACTTTTAAATAGGGTATCCCCTATGTTAATTATAAACCATTGATTAAAATTGTTGTATAATTTGCATGAATTCAAATTGGTTGCTGTTTGATGCTTTAATTTGAATTTTAAATGTGATTTGGAATTTAAATGATTGATTAAAACCATCCTTTTAACAAGTGATCATGATGGAATAAAATGAAAACAAATTGGTTGTTTTTATTTGAGTTTTTATTTAAAATGTTGTAACAGAGCAAGTATGAAACAATTGTTTGAATAAAGTTTAAATTTGGATTGTGAAAACAGGGAAAAACAGATGCAACAATTAAGAAACAAATGCAAACAACATGAAAACAAATGGAAACAATATGATGACATGATGCAATACTTTAATAAACATGAAACAAACATTCCAAGGGGAGTTTTCATACTTGGGATGTTACAAAACGCCCCCCCTTGAAGGAATCGCGCCCCGAGATTCCTACTGAGAAAGGAAAAGGTTCGGATACTTCTTGCGAAGATCCTCTTCGGTCTCACACGTTGCCTCTTTATCGGAATGATGCGACCATTGCACTTTCAAGAACTTGGTGCTCCTGTTGCGAGTCTTACGCTCGGTCTCATCGAGAATACGAACAGGGTGCTCCTCATAAGATAGATCATCTTGCAGTTCAATGGAATCATGATCAACTGCATGATCTGGATCTTTGAAACACCTCTTGAGCTGTGACACATGAAACACATCGTGCACCTTTGATAGTTTTTCTGGAAGTTCAAGACGATAGGCATTTTCCGCACGCCTTGAGAGAATGTTGAAAGGACCAATGTATCTTGGTGCAAGCTTTCCTTTCACACCAAAACGATGAGTGCCTCTGAGGGGAGTTACACGGAGATATGCCTTGTCACCAGGTGCATAGATCATATCCCTGTGCTTGCTGTCATAGTAGCTTTTCTGACGAGACTGAGCAATCCTGAGATTGTCACGAATGATACGCACTTTCTCCTCGGCTTCCTTAACAATGTCAGGGCCTAAGAGTGAACGTTCACCAGCTCCAGACCAATTGATTGGACTCCTGCATCTGCGGCCATAGAGTGCATCAAATGGTGCCATGCCTAGGCTTGCCTGGTAGCTGTTGTTGTAGGAGAATTCAGCATATGGAAGGCAATCCTCCCATTTCATGCCAAAGGAGATACCACATGCTCTGAGCATATCCTCGAGAATCTGATTGACTCTTTCGACTTGCCCCTGAGACTGAGGGTGATAAGCTGTGCTGAACAGAAGTTTGGTGCCCAATGCTTCTTGAAAGCTTTTCCAGAAATGAGAAGTGAAGATACTTCCACGGTCTGAGCTTATTTCCAGTGGAACACCATGAAGAGGAACAATCTTTGCTGTGTAGAGTTCAGCTAACTGGCTAGCTGATATTGTTTCTTTGACAGCAAAGAAGTGAGCTACTTTAGTGAGACGATCAATAACAACGAAGATTGCATCGTTGCCCTTCTTGGACTTTGGAAAACCAGTGACGAAGTCCATTTCAATCATGTCCCACTTCCACTCAGGAATTTTCAGAGGTTGGAGTAGACCGGCTGTTTTCTGATGGACTGCCTTAACACGTTGATAAACGTCGCATTCAGAAACGTATTGAGCAATTTCACGTTTCATGCCAGGCCACCAATACAGTGTCTTAAGATCCTGGTACATCTTTGTACTTCCAGGGTGGATGGAGAGAGGAGTTTCATGAGCCTCCTTGAGAATGATATCTTTGAGACTTTGAACTTGAGGAACTGCAATGCGTCCTTCGAAGAACACAGTTCCTTTGTCATCAATTGAGAAGGACTTGAATTTTCCTTGCCTTCTTTGATGTGTTCTACCATCTTCTTGATTTCAGCATCACGAAGTTGTTCAGAACGAATCTTGTCCTCGAGAGTTGGACTGGCTGTCAAGCTAGCAAGGTAGCCTTGAGGAACAAGACCAAGGTTCAGCTTCTGGAATTCTTCATGAAGTGGAGGTTGGTTTCCATGATCATGAGATTATTGCAATACGACTTGCGACTAAGAGCATCGGCCATAACATTAGCCTTGCCTGGAGTGTAAGAAATGGTGAGATCAAAGTCTTTAATCTTTTCAATCCATCTCCTTTGCCTGAGGTTTAGATCTGGTTGAGTGAAGATGTATTTCAGACTCTTATGATCGGAAAAGATTTCAGTGCGGTTACCCAACAAGTATTGCCTCCATTTCTTGAGGGCAAACACAACTGCTGCAAGTTCTAGGTCATGTGTGGGATAGTTTTTCTCATGGGCATTCAACTGACGTGAAGCATAAGCGACAACTTGACGTTCTTGCATAAGAACTGCACCTAGACCTTGGAGAGATGCATCGCAGAATATCTGGAAAGGTTTGGTAGTATTTGGGCCAACCAGAACTGGGGTAGAAGTGAGTTTAGTCTTCAGGAGATTGAAACTCTCATCACACTGTGGAGACCAAACGAACTTCTTGTCCTTCTTGGTGAGATCAGTGAGAGGTTTGGCAATCTTGGAAAAGTTTTGAACGAAACGACGGCAATAGCTAGCCAAGCCAAGAAAGCTTCTTACTTGCTTCACCGTCTTTGGAGGTTTCCAATTAACAATTGCCTTAACCTTTTCTGGATCAATGGCTATGCCCTTGGTGGAGATGACATGACCAAGGTAAGCAACTTCTGGAATCCAGAACTCACATTTGGAAAACTTGGCATATAGACGATGCTCGCGAAGCTTCATGAGAGTGAGACGAAGGTGTTCTCCATGCTCTTCCTAGGATTTGGAGTAGACTAGAATGTCATCAAGATATACCACAACGAACTTGTCGAGGTATTCATGGAAGACAGAATTCATTAGTCTTGAGAATGTCACCGGTGCATTGGTGAGACCAAAGGACATGACGGTGTATTCATATAGACCGTACCGAGTGGTGAAAGCTGTTTTTGGAATATCTTCCTTTCTGATCTTTATTTGATGGTAACCCATCCTCAAGTCCAACTTTGAGAATATTGAGGCTCCAGCAAGTTGATCAAAAAGATCATCGATACGAGGAATTGGATACTTGTTTTTGATGGTTTTCTCGTTGAGAGGACGATAGTCAACCACGAGTCTTTTTATTTGATCCTTCTTGGCAACAAACAGAGTTGGGCAACCCCAAGCGGAGGAACTAGGTTGAATGTAACCTTTCTCCATGTACATATCGATTTGCTCCTTCAACAATTTCAGTTCAGGAGGAGCTATCTTGTATGGATGCTTAGAGATTGGAGCAGTACCTGGTTCAAGCTTGATCACGAACTCTACTGCTCTGTCCGGAGGCATCCCTGGCAACTCCTCTGGAAAGACGTCAGGGAATTCACAAACCACCGGAACATTTTCAAGTAGAGGTAGAGGTTTAGCATCCAGGGTGTACAGCTGAACAGAACTTGATTCATTTGGAGAATAGACTATCTGGCCAGGGGGTGGAACAGAGTTATTGACTTCCGAGCACAATCAATCGTAGCTTTATTGGCCTTCAACCAATCCATGCCCAGAATGACATCAATGTCAGAATTGCCAAGCAGAATGAGGGAAGCAAGGAATATGTGACCTCCAATTAGAATCTGATTCTCATGACTGATCTTGGAAGTTTGCATAGTTGCTCCAGGGGAGTTTACTACTAGCGGGGAACCCAAACCAACAAAAGGTAGCTTAACTGCTGTCGCAAAGATCTTTGACACGAAATAATGCGATGCTCCGGTATCAAACAACACTTTAGCTGGGTTAGAGTTAACGGGGAATGTACTGAGAACGACGTCAGCAGTTTCCTCAGCTTTGTCGGCCTTGATATGATTCACCCTCGCGGTCCTCCCGACAGGCCTGTTGTTGGAGTTGAAGGCTTTAGCCGGGGGAGCACGAACCATTGCCTGGTTGGTGTTGGGGCGAGGAGGTGGTGGAGGTAGCTGCCTCTGAGTGCACTTATCAGCATAGTGCCCTGTCTGCTTGCATTTGTAGCAAGTGACGACACGAGGTGCATCTGGCCTTGGCTGCCCCATTGAGAACCTCTGAGCCTGCATCTGAGCTGGGTTGGGTGGGCGGGAAGCGAAGCCTTGAGAAGCTTGGGCATATGGAGCCCTAGTAACAGCACCATTTGGCACCCAGATGCGGCGCTTCTGCGGAGGGGTGGTCATGTTGGAGGAGGAACCACCCTCACGCGAGTGCTTGCGGGACTCCTCGAACGCCTTGCGCCCATTTTCCTCATTGAGCGCGGTGTTCACGAGCTCCTCGAAGTCTTTGCACTTGATGTTGGTGAGTGCGTACTTGAGTTCCGGGTTAAAACCTCGGCGGAACCTTGCCATCTTCTTGGCCTCAGTGGACACCTCATCACCAGCATAACGAGCGAGGCGATTGAACTCATTCTGGTAGCCAATGACGTCCAGCTTGCCCTGCTTAAGAGAGCAGAACTCTTCACGCATCCTTTCCATGAGACCATCTGGGATGTGGTGCTTCAGGAAGGCATCGTTGAAACAACCCCAGGTGATTGGGTATCCAGCTCTCATGGTCTGGTAGTTCTCCCACCAAGTAGCTGCCTGACCCTTCAGTAGGTAGGTGGCATACTTGACTTTGTCTACCTCAGCAACGTGAGCAATGTCAAGAGCCCTGGCCATCTCCCTGATCCAGTCATCAGCATCCAGAGGCTCACGTGTTGCCACGAAAGCTCTCGGCCCCAGACTCATAAACTCCTTGATGCTGACTCGTGGAGCATTCTGGTTGTTGTGCTGGTTAGCCTGGATCTGGGCCATCTGCGTCACGACCTGAGTCATCTGAGTCAACAGCTCCGTGATCGGAGGTGGCTCAGGCGGGTTGCTCCTTGTTGGCGGCATCCTGGATAGACATGCATTTTAGCACAACAACAGAACCAGATAGACTTGGAAACCGAAAGAGAGATTATTCCGACGCATGAATAGATAACCAACAGGTACATCATCACATGTTCAAATACATCAGAATATCCAACACACCATTACATGGTTCGAAAGCCAAAGGATAACTAAACATAGCTAGGAACGGATACATCGGTACTCCCATGCTCATCACGCAGGACGGTGGTGAGTAGTACGACGAGAGATACGGTGAGGGGGAGGCCCACGAAAGTAGGTAGAACGATGATCCACATAGATCTGTCGTGGCCTGAGAGCGACTCTAGGTGTGGTGAAGTACATAGCGTCGACTCCCTGTGCTCCAAAGCGTGGAATCCCAGTGTATCCAGCTCCGAGGTTGAGGAGTGGACCTCTGATCGGCTCGTAACCTCCAGCATCTGGCATACGACGACCAACTGGCTGATCGAAACGTGCAAAGCGCTCATCTCCAACAAAGTCTGTGGTGTACGTCGCCAGACGAGTCAAAGCAAGATAGAGCTGCTCTCTGACTGAAGCCAACTCCTGAGACAGTGTGGTGGCAACTGCGTCACTGTGCCTCACAAACTGAGCGGTGGTGTGCAGCCTGGTGTTATCATGCTCGTAGACATCCAGGTTGTCGTAGAGAGTGAAGTGAGCTCCCTCCGAAGTGATGTAGCCACGGGGGATGTGGCGATAGATAGAATCGTCAAATCCCCAGTACTCAGCACGAAGGACGGTGAGACTCACGTAAGCTGCCTGCTGCACGGCCATATCCACTGTGGAACCTACTGCCTCGTAGCGGTGGACAACGCTCATGCCATCATCTGACAGAATGTAGACGATAGCCTGGTAGTAGGTCTGGTCAAACTCTCGCTGCTGCTCGTAGACCTGGTACTCTGGTGCCCAACGGAACCCCAGATAAGTGACCATGTCTCTCAGCATCTCCGGATGACCGGCGGTGCTCTCACAACGAGTCATCCGAATTACCTGCGGGTAGAACCTGAGATCCATCTGCAGATGATCGGGGAAGTTTTGATTAGACGCCGGTAGAAGAACTGAAGTGGAAAGCAACAACAAGGTTTCAACTGACGAAAAGGATGTTGAGAAGAACAGGATATCGAAGCAACAACGGGAAACACTGGACCAAAACTCCTGAGGTACTACGGAAAACCCCATCCGGGCTTCTAACGGATCAATATCTACTGCTTAAGGGATGGAGGATTTGCTTCCGGGGCTTACGCGCCTCCGTTCTCAATCATGAGTAGGCAACATGATAAATCATGTCACAACTACCTCCATTCCTATGGACTAGTAGATATAACTATCCTAGAGAAACCAGGATTCGTGAAATCCTAACTTGAAAGTTTAGGTGAGAACAGAAAAACAACGTTGCACTTCCTTACAGAAAAGGGAGGGTGGGTGGGGAAAGAAATAAAATGGCAGAATTCCTACTCTCACGTTTCATTTTTCCTATATAGCTACAAAATAGTTTCTAGACTCAACTGCGACCAGTAAAAAGGGATCCTACAGGCAGACAGGCTTTGATACCATTTGTCGCACCCGGACTTCTAGAGGATACTCACCGTACGAACTGAACAGTATTTTGATGGGATTACGGGGCTTACCGGCACCCGCATCTCTTACGAGTAGGCCAACACTTATGTGTGAAACCCATCTTTACTATTCACCGTCGATGTAAACTATCCCGTAGAAATCAGGACACTACCATTGACGTACTTCATACCATACACACATGGTACGTCAACGGCTTTGAACAAGATGATAACATAACATATCTCTAAGACACAAAAGATTGAAATAAGTTGCAACCGGCCCTCACTAGGGCAGAGAATAGCAAATACAATCATCCAGAGGACACATGTCCCAACATAACATCATTACAACTCAGCGGAAGCATTCAAAGGGGTCTGAGTACAGACAAATCCAAATAGGCTTAAGAAGCCGGGAATGAAAAGAAAACGGAGCCCATCCACGATGTCTCGGATCCTGCCGGGTCCGCTAACTACTCGTCAGCAGCCTCGTCAAACTCCACGTAGTAGCCGTCACGGGGATCCTCGTAAGCGTAGTCTGCGGAAACCACAGCCCCAAAGGGGTCAGTACATAAACGTACTGGCAAGCAAGACTCACATTTCACCAAAGTGTATCCCGTCAACACCAAGCACAGATGCCTTGGGATCAACGGAAGGAAGGATATAAAAGATGCTGCAACTGGCTGCACTAACCAACTACAGAGCATACTACAACTTCCGGCTATCAGAAAGGGGATAAGATAGCGTATCGTAACCAACTAACAACTAACCACCAAACAAACCCATCCTGGATCTCGCCCCCTATCCGAAGAAGCAATCCGAGGATAACTCACATAGTTGGATTAATGATGGATCAAATTGTTGTGTCAATAAGCCTGTTACTAGTCAAGTTATCATTAGTTAGGTGTAAGTTGTTCTGAGTACTTGTTAGCCAGTACTTTCACCAAGTCAACCATAACCGCGGAAAACACGGCTTCTCGAGAAGATTTATCCCTGCAGGGGTGAAAGTAAAGTATAGGCACCTAGGGGGGGGGGTGAATAGGTGCTACGACCAATTTTAATTTTTCTCAAAGTTTAGGCTTGACAAGAAGGTAAATTCTATAGATAGTGCAACTAGTGGTGAATTTACCTATATGACAAGACAAGCAATTAATGCAACAAGTACAAGTAAGTAAGAGAGGGAGGAACGAGGTAACCGATGGAAGCACACGGAGACACGATGTATTTCCGAGTTCCTCCTTTTTAGGGGAGTACGTCTCGTTGGAGGGGTGTGAGCTCGCCACAAAGGCCTACTCAACGCCACTAAGGCTTCACCCTTCTCCGATGAACTTCGCCACAAAGGCCTAGTTCACCTTCCACTTAGAACCCCTTTGAGGCGGGGATCAAATCCTTTACAAACAACTTGGGGCACACACCCACAACTTAATTGGGGGCTCCCTCTCTTCTTGAATCACCAACAAGAAACAAGATGCCTAGGTTCTCCACAAGAGGAAACCCTAGGCAAGATCCCTCTAGCTAGAGAGGGGGAAATGAAGAACGGCTCGGTGAAGATGTAGATCGGGGCCTTCTCCTTCAATCCTCCAAAGATCTTCAAGATTGGGTGGAGGGATTGGCAGTTATGAGGGATTTGGTGAGTTCTTAAATGCTCATAAATGCTAAGGGGAAGAACTAGATCTTGAGGAAGAAGAGGAGGGGTATTTATAGTCCCTCCTCACAACTAGTCGTTGTGCAGGAAAAAAGGTACCGGAATATCCGGTCCAAGTTTGGACCGGAATATCCGGTCAGCTTGCTCCACGTAGATCTGCAGTGCTGGACCGGATTATCCGGTTGATCTGGAATAGTCCGGTACAAATAATCCGGTAGATGCCAGTACGCAAATCTTCTAGTCCTTAGCCATTTTCCACTTCTTCAACTGCAACCGTAATATCCGGTATAGATATGAAATATCCGGTACAAATAATCCGGTTGACTCCAGTAGCTCCAAGCTTCCAGTCCTTAGCCATTTTTCGCAGCAACCGGAATATCCGGTCCAGGATGAATAATCCGGTCCGAATAATCCGGTTCACTTCTATGAGCAAAACTTCCAGTCCTTAGCAGTTTTTCGCAACAACCGGAATATCCGGTCCAGGATGAATAATCCGGTCCGAATAACCCGGTTCACTTCTGAGAGCAAAACTTCCAGTCCTTAGCAGTTTTTCGCAGCAACCGGAATATCCGGTCTAGGATGAATAATCCGGACCAAATAATCCGGTTCACTTCTGTATGCGAAACTCTCAGTCCTTAGCCATTTTTGTGCTCCTTCATTAGCAACCGGAATATCCGGTCCAGGATGAATAATCCAGTCCGAATAATCCGGTTGAGTTCTGTCCCAAAACTTTAAGGCCAAACTTCACCGACATTTCGGTGATCGATGCCGATGTTAAGTATAACACCTGCACACTAAACACCTCGATAAATAATGTACTTAGTATTGTTAACTAACACACAAAACACTGGGAAAACGAAATGCACTTTCAATCTCCCCCTTTTTGGTGTTAGATGACAATACTAAGATTTGCAATAAACCTAGACAGGAATCATGTTTGAAACAAGATGGAAATCTCTCCCCCTATCTCTATGCATATCTTTTGTTTGCCTCAACCGCAAATGGATGCAATGATATATAGGGAGAAATTTCCAACAAGTAGCAAACATGCCAATGAGTCAATATGATAAGGGGTGGCCCGATCTTCTCGATGAACTATCTCTCTCTTTTTGTGGTTTTCTGATATATTGGATAACTAGTGCTACACTGAGACCTCTCACTTGGATGATCCTCGTTGCCAATGCAACAACTACCAATCCCTTTGGATATTCTCAACTACACACTCTTGCACACGCAATCAAAGATCACGAGTGGTCCTGTATCCCCTTATTCCCAGATGGAATAACAAGATATCACGCAGCTTTGCAATGGTAACACCACCCTATCGATACGAACATGGTGGTTGATAACTTTCAGATGAACATGGTTCAATCTAGAATAGCTAGGGTTTATCTTAAACTTGGTCTCCCCTACCTCAACTCGCAGGAGGGGTATAAGAGAGGGGGTGGTGCGGCCACAAAGGAACCCCTTGCAACAAGCCCTATTCCTATTGGACTAGGACTCCTAATTGGACACAAAGATGGATACAAACCGACCCACACATCATGGATTCGGCCCAATATGGCATACAAGCCATACCTATTCGAAATAGGATTTCTATAGTGCATTTGACTTGATGGAGGCACCTATCCCCATGTCTTGATAAATAATAATTGTTTTCACCATGGCTTGATTGTTTATCAACACTTGTAAGCTTGTTTCCCATCAACCACCTTATTGTTTTCCAGCTCATCTTGAGATCATCCTCCCTCCATGTTTGTGTTAACAATAACCCTGCTAGTAAATAATAACATAGCTTAGGTAGTATAACATTCTTATAACCACAAACAATATTTAATAATAAAAAAAAATTCACCTTTAGATAATCATCAATGAGACTTAGTATTTCCTTCCAATTCAAGCATAAATAATCTTCATGGACCTATTATGTCCATATCATCCTCCCTTTCTTCAAGACAAGACGTCCTCGGCTTGTTGTATGCTGAAAGTGGAATAAACAAAAAGAACAACGTGTATGCACTATACATATATTTATAATTTGGTGCATTAGTTGTTATCATGTCATAAAATTGTGCCCAATTCATGTGACCACGAAATTTGCTTGAAAACATCACATAATTGTCATAGCACTTACAATAGCAATCATAATTGCAAATAAGTGAAGCTCAATAAATTATGATCAAAAGGAGAAACATATGTTTTATATTCTTATTGTTTAGTATCAATTCAAGTGTTCTCACAGAAGATCTATGATCAAATTCATATTTATTATTACACTCAAAGGTGGGAACATGCTTATTATTTTCATCATGAAAATTGCAACTCATTTTGCAAATATAAGTGAAGAACAAATCAATAGCACATGTATGTGACAAGTATGGTGGCAAATCAAAAATATGTGTATTGTGTAATTCGGCCATTTTATCACAAGTTATACATATGTGATCCACCATAAAATTTCACACATGTTATAGTCACCAATCAAGTTAAAAGTGAAAGAAGAAACATAATTGCTAGAATTTACATATGAAATTTCAGCAAGCTTTTTCATAGCACTTTGCACATTAATTGATTCATTTAACATGATGTAATCCACAATATCATTAGGTGGTATTTTAGCAAGTACTTCTTTATGTGAAATCAACACTACATGTTTAAATTTCGAAATTATCACATCATCACATGTAGGTGGACTATTAGGTTCACATAAATCAATACATGAGAGAGGTAACACGAAATTAGTACCTTTATCAATGACATCCTCCTCAGAATAGGCACCAATTCATCTACCTCAAGTTGTGATGCAGGTTCTACTTGTTGTGGCTCCCTTTCTTCAAAAGTAACCTGCAATCACAAGAAACAATACTAGGAACAATGACATGCTCCTCCAATGGTGGTGGTGATGATGTCACTATGGACTCCCTTTCTTCAAAAGTCTGCACATGAGAAGAAACAACACTAGGAATAGATATTATTTCATTAGTGGTAATGCTAGACTTTTGTTTGTATTGTAAAATTAATCTTGCTAGATCCATAGCATCCTCTTCGGCTATCCTCTTTTCTTCCTCCCTTGCGAGACTCAATACTTCATCCAAAGTACTATATCCAACACGCTTCACATGTGGTCTGATTGAATATCTTAATCCGGAATAAAACCTTTGCATTGTGATGTTTTGATCCTCTAAAACCCGAGATGCTTGAAGCAATGTAATCATCTCATTGTAATATTCATCTACTGATTTTTCTCTTTGTCTCAATTGCTTCAACTTTGTATAGTGCTCCTCATCAACTATAACACCATTAGCTAGTCTATGATGTATGTTATGAACCATTGTGGAGACATAGCAGATTTGTGCTTGTATATCTTTCATCACTTCTTGAGTTCCCTTAGAAACCTGCACATACTCAACACTAAAACACCCATTATGTTAGTGAAAACAAAAATCAATGGGATGTGGTGTTCTCTCACAACTCACTCAAAACCAAGCAAAGATGGCTTCACTTAATGTTCCAAGAGAGAAAAGGATCAACTTACCAGAAGTTCCAATGAAAGGTGTACCAAGTGTGAGAAGAGAATACCCAGGATATGATAGTATCACAAAAACAACCAAGGAATATGGTGGAGCTCGGCTTGGGATTCCTAACAACACCAAATACAAGTCCTATTTGCTGCTTGTGATGATAAAAGAACACCTAGGGAAACACACACCAAATATGGAGACAAAAGTGGCAATGCAAATATGTGGTAGAGATTTTGCAATGCACTGGAAAGACAATAGCCAAGCTCAAATAAAATTCAGGCACAAGATTGCTCAAAGGTGTGTCAATATAGCAATAGTGAAAACAGCTCCACAAAATATATGAATGTATCTCAAGGCCTTTTGCTTTTTCTCAATTCTTTTTCTCTTTTTCTCTTTTCTCTTTTCTCTTTTTTTTTTATACTTTTTACTGGCCAAATAACAACACTAGGAGCACAACTATGATGTAAGAACAAAGCTATAAAACAATGTGACACAATGTATGATAAAGAGCAGCCTGAAAAACGAGCAAAAGATAGCTATTCTTATGGGTAAGGTACCTATTTGTTGCTGTAGAAAGGCTGTGTCTAAGGCTCACAAAGTTCGGACTTGAAACCCTAAAGAAAGTGGAAAAGAAAAATAAAACCGAAAACTATCTATTCTAATGGAATTGCCCACGGCAGGAATTAGAACCCACGGCAGAGAAACTGCCTGTTTTCGTACCGCGGCAGCGCGCTGTGGTTGCGGATGGTAAGGGTGATGCGGGCGCGCGGGGCGGTTTGGTAAGGGTGATGCGAGGGGAATCCGAACGCGTGTAGGGGCGGGCGCGACAGCGTTTTGGAAGGTTTTTCTGCCACGGCAGGAATCCGACTGCGACTATGAGTAGAAACGCACACGGTATGGATTTGGTAAGGGAAATTGCGGGGTGGGTTAGACACGAATCCGATGGTGACTAGGGGATCTTCACGGCAGCAAATTGGCGAAATTTCTGCCACGGCAGGAAATCAAAACCAACTCGAATTAGAGAAGGAAAACACCACTCGGATTGGAAACAAAAGATGGATTTCGGTGGACTCAATGGCAATACTCGAAAACTCAAGAACCCTAACCCTAACTCGAAATAACAAGACACAAAAGGAGAAAAAGAAACACAAAATCAAACACAAGACAGCAACTAGACACTTGACAATGGTGATCTAAGGCAATGGCAAAGACTAAACCTAAATTTTTTTTTGTGTGGCTTTTTCTGGATAGGAAATAAAAACAACTAGACTAGGGATAAATTTGCTCACCGAGGCAACCTGGAAGTCTGATACCATATGATAAGGGGTGGCCCGATCTTCTCGATGAACTATCTCTCTCTTTTTGTGGTTTTCTGATATATTGGATAACTAGTGCTACACTGAGACCTCTCACTTGGATGATCCTCGTTGCCAATGCAACAACTACCAATCCCTTTGGATATTCTCAACTACACACTCTTGCACACGCAATCAAAGATCACGAGTGGTCCTGTATCCCCTTATTCCCAGATGGAATAACAAGATATCACGCAGCTTTGCAATGGTAACACCACCCTATCGATACGAACATGGTGGTTGATAACTTTCAGATGAACATGGTTCAATCTAGAATAGCTAGGGTTTATCTTAAACTTGGTCTCCCCTACCTCAACTCGCAGGAGGGGTATAAGAGAGGGGGTGGTGCGGCCACAAAGGAACCCCTTGCGCAAGCACCCTATTCCTATTGGACTAGGACTCCTAATTGGACACAAAGATGGATACAAACCGACCCACACATCATGGATTCGGCCCAATATGGCATACAAGCCATACCTATTCGAAAATAGGATTTCTATAGTGCATTTGACTTGATGGAGGCACCTATCCCCATGTCTTGATAAATAATAATTGTTTTCACCATGGCTTGATTGTTTATCAACACTTGTAAGCTTGTTTCCCATCAACCACCTTATTGTTTTCCAGCTCATCTTGAGATCATCCTCCCTCCATGTTTGTGTTAACAATAACCCTGCTAGTAAATAATAACATAGCTTAGGTAGTATAACATTCTTATAACCACAAACAATATTTAATAATAAGAAAGAATTCACCTTTAGATAATCATCAATGAGACTTAGTATTTCCTTCCAATTCAAGCATAAATAATCTTCATGGACCTCTATTATGTCCATATCACAATATCACCAATATGTTGAGTGGAAAGAAGTATATACCTTGTGCGAAAATGATATATCCAGGAATAACCAAGCACAACAATAGATAATCTCCTCAACATATACGATAGATAACCATCACACCATAACTAGATAAACCATGATAATATCCAGATAACCAACATAGTCTCACACACAATAGCACACATAGTTTTAAACGAGACAATAAACGACATAAGTTCACGAAACACGACAAATGAAGATACTAAAATGGACACAAGCTCTCAAAGAAGGATAAAAGCAAATGCTTGTGCCCGAACCCATGCAAATCCCGTAGTCTATAATAGCTACTTCTCCCCCTTTGGCATCGAGACACCAAAAAGGAGAGAAATAGCTAATCTAACGTCCCAGACACGGTCTAAGCATCCGACTCGCCTCCAGACTCCTGCTCAGCATCAGACTCCTCCTCTCATCATGAGCTCGTGCAGCAGTATCCTGAGTAGACCGGAGAGCCGCCTCAATGCTCTCCAAGGAGTGAAATCCCCAGCAGACCAAGCAGAGAAGGACTGAGCATCAATAGGAGCAGGTACATCACCAGTGCCACCACTCATGTGGTGGATAATCTGTCGCTGAGAGCTAGCCAAGTCAGTGTCCCTGCGATACGCCCTGTACTGTTCCTTGTGAATGTCCACCTTCATGCAGAGCACGTTGCGCTGAAACCAGGAGAGCTTCCTGACGTGGCGCAAGGTGCTAATATCAGACACGGACGCCCTGGAGCAGACTGAGAGCCAGAAGGACCACCCATAGAGGAACCACCCTCAAATGGAGCACTCTGAGAAGCAGCCGCAGTCTTCAGCTTCCTCTTGACAGTTCTTGACCTTGTGCTCAGCCATGGGTAACTCGGTGTACTCCTTCCTCATCTCATACTTGATGAGCATCATATAGGGAGCATAGGGAACGGTGTAGCCAATCATAGCAGCGTAAAGCTCGTGAAAGATGATGTCCATCACATCCACAGTATAGGAGACAGACGGGTCCTCTTCCTCCATGCACTCCTTAGCCAGAATCAGAAGGTTGCACAAAGGAGTGGTGAGAGCATCGTTGTTACCTCCACTCGGCACAAGGAAGGCTCTGAAAATGCGGACCAGCTGATCATAAGTGGAAGAAGTCCCTCAAGTCCCCCAACGGTGAAACCAGGGGCATACAGCTCAGCCATGGCACCTCCTCGGCCTATCAACCTCATGGACGCGGCGACCAAGAGGAGGGTGCTCGCTGTAAGAGTAACCAAGGCGACGGGCAAACCTCTCGAAAGATGCTTCACAAGCTGTGGTCTCAGACATCCACTTGAGACGGGTCACAATATCCTGAGTGGTGAACACTAGAGTGGACATAAACTGCATCACAAGCTGTGTGTTCTAGTTGCACTGAGTCTCCATAAGCTTCACTAGTCCAAAACGCTCAACAATACTGGCTGCATCAGCAAATTCCTCCTTGGCCTTGAGAGCGGCATGGTCATATGGATGCATAGCACGGCAAGGAAAACGGTAGTCACAATAGATATCAGCATAGATATAGGACTGCTCCAGATTCCAAAACCGAGGATCAATGTTTGCAATACGCGGAGCAAGATAGACATCCTTCTTCCTGAGCTCATTGAAGTCCGCAACAGGAATGTCGGTCTTATAGTTGAGCCGAGGCTTCCTCTTGTTTTTGACAGAAACCTGCTTCCTGCGCTTCGGAACGCTCCTCTCATGGTCACCATCTGTGAAACAAGATAGTATAGGAATAGCACAAGATGAGTACACTAGTGTCACACAACGGATACAATCATGCATAAAAACGATAGAGGAGATTCCAGGAAACAATCGAGGTAGAAATCTGGGAAAGATCAATTTGGGGCTGCCCTAAAACAGTACTGGACATAGCCGGATATTCCGGTTCAAAACAGAACCGGATATTCCGGTTACCCGGATATTCCGGTTCAGTCGTGGACCAGATATTACGGTAGGTTGCGGAACAGCACCAAAACAATCTAAATCTCAGATTTCTACAAAGATAGTACTCAAGGATTTAGTCTATTGTTTCTAGCCTGCAAGGGGACCTCTCCGGAACGAATTCTACCAAGCATAGCCAACAAAAACGCAAATCCATGGAAGGTAGGGTTATAGCACCGAGATTCAAGAGATTTGAACGTTACCGGGGTCCATGGAGAAAAATGCTTGGGTAGAATCGTTCCAAATCGCGAGGAGAACGAGATCCGGGCCAAAGCTCCAAGATCCCGCGGAGGAAACAGCCCGGGAGCCCAAGAATCGCGGCGGCGGCGTTTTGGTGGAGAGGAGCAGATGGGAAAAGGGCAAGAACTGCCCCTACCCGTCGGGCTCCAGGCTTTATGATGTGCGCCGAACCGGATATTCCGGTTCATACTTGAACCGGATATTCCGGTACAGCCGGATATTCCGGTTCAAAACTGAACCGGAAATTCTGACTGCCTCCTGATTCGAAATTTCCTCGTTTTCAACGGACGACACTAGTGCTTAGAAAAGAAAGGCTTTTTGAGAGAAAGGCTTAGGATAGATTTAACAAACTGAGACTAGTACTTATCCCTCTCAAGAGCAAGAAACAACCAACTAAAATACCAATTGAGTGGGATTTTCCTAGGAAGAACCACTTAGACGGGAAAAACACACGAAATGCAATGAAATGACAAGTAGAAAAACCCAACTAAGATCCAACTCTTCGAAATGAAGAGGTTGGTGGCCAAGGCCACCATGTAAGAGATCATGGTATGCCACCGCGAAGATGTATCTTGGGTGCATTGCCACTTCTCGACATTGAAGCTCACAATTCAACATTAGAAAAAGAGAGATCATAATGAATTTTTGCTTTGGGCATAATGGGGGGGAGGGAGAATCCAATGTATTAGGATAACACTCCCCCTATGTCCATGCCTACATCTAAACTCGAATACGTTTCATCTATAGGGGTGTGTGCAAGATAGTCAAGTCAAGCTCCTTGAATCAATCACATTTAGCTCATTCCTCAAGAACAAGAACCTTGCATCATCAAGTGGCTTCGTGAAAATATCCGCAAGATTGTCCTTGATGGGCACATAACCTAGTGCAATGTCTCCTCTCGCCACGTGATCACGGATGAAGTGGTGGCGAATCTCAATGTGCTTCGTCCTTGTGTGTTGCACCGGATTGTATGCAATCTTGATAGCACTTTCATTGTCACATAGAAGAGGTACTTTGTCCAAATGAACTCCATATTCCTTGAGAGTTTGCCTCATCCATAGCAATTGGGTGCATGCACTTGCGGCGGCAACATTCGGCTTCGGCGGTGGAGAGAGAAATGCAATTTTGTTTCTTCGAGGACCAACTTACAAGGGACCTACCAAGAAATTGGCAAGCCCCGGAAGTTGACTTCCTATCATCTTGATCACCCGCCCAATCGGAATCCGTATATCCATTGAGAGAAAATTGTGCCCCCTTTGGGTACCACAAACCAAATCTTGAGGTATGAACCAAATAACGAAAGATCTATGAACCGCCATTAGATGGCAATCCTTAGGAGCCGCTTGATACCTTGCACACAACTACACTCAAAACGATATCGGGCCTAGATGCACAAAGATAGAGCAAAGAACCAATCATAGAACGATAAAGCTTTTGGTCCACATCCTTACTCCCTTTTGGATTACGAGAGAGATGACACTTGACTTGCATAGGAGATGTCTTGATCTTAGCATCTTGGAAGTTAAACCTCTTGATCATATCTTGGGTATACTTGGCTTGAGAAATTAAAGTCCCACGAGCCAATTGCTTGATCTCAAAGCCAAGGAAGAATTTAAGCTCACCCATCATAGACATCTCGAACCTGTCAGTCATAAGCTTAGAGAACTCATTATTGAAAGCTTGGTTAGTTGAGCCAAAGATGATATCGTCCACATAGAGTTGGCATATGAAAAGCTCTCCCTTTACTCTCTTGGTGAAGAGAGTGGGGTCAATCTTCCCAACTTCGAAACCACGATCAGTTAACAACTCCCTAAGGTGCTCATACCAAGCACGAGGTGCTTGTTTGAGACCATAGAGAGCCTTGTCAAGTTTGTAAACGTGGTTGGGAAAGTTGAGATTCTCGAACCCCGGAGGTTGCTTAACATATACCTCCTCTTTTAGTGGACCATTCAAGAAAGCACTTTTCACATCCATTTGTTGCAATTTGAAATTATGTGAGGATGCATAAGCAAGGAGGATACGGATGGACTCAAGGCGAGCCACGGGCGCGTAGGTTTCATCAAAGTCAATGCCTTCAACTTGGGTGTAACCTTGAGCGACCAATCTTGCCTTGTTCCTAATGACAATGCCATTCTCATCTTGCTTGTTCTTGAAAATCCACTTGGTGCCAATAACATTGTGGCAATCCTTGGGTTTCTCAACCAATCTCCAAACTTTGTTGCGCTCAAAGTTATTGAGCTCATCATGCATAGCTTCAACCCAATCGGAGTCCTCAAGAGCTTCATACACTTTCTTAGGCTCCACCATAGAGATATGAGCTTGATGCTCACAAAAATGAGCCAATTGCCTTCTAGTGGATCTTCTAGCTTGAACATCCTCCAAGACCTTGTCATCTTGGGCATCAATTTTCTTCAAAGCTCTTCTTATCCTTTTGATGCGACGGGCTTCGATCTCCTCATTATTGCGAGGAGGAATCACTTGATCATCTTGATCATTTGGGTCCCCATCTTGACCAACATGGCCTTGATCATCAACATCGTCATCAACAATATCTTCAATACTCGCTTCAACTTGAGAAGAGGATGAAGAGGATGATTGATCTTGGCCTTGATCTTGACTCGCATTAGTGAGAGGAGTGGGTACGACTTGCGGAGTCACTTGATCAATGAAAGGAGGGTCTTGAATATGTTCTCGGTTAGGTGTAGTAGTTGGCTCCTTGGCTTGATCTTCAAATGTAGAGGAGGGCTCCACTTGGGTAGAGCATAGTCCTTCTCGAGTCGCCATAAGGTGTCCCTCGATGGGGCGGAAGAATCCCACACCCATCCTTCCTATGGCTTCTTGAGGCATTTCAACATCTACATTTGAAACATGAAATTGCGCCACTTGGGAGCCGTCATTTTCCTCGAAAACCACACTACAAGATTCTATGACAATCCATGAGGCTTTGTCATAGACTCTATAAGTGTGGGATTCGGCACCGTAACCAACAAAAATACCCTCAATAGTTTTGGATTGAAATTTCGACAACCTAATACCCTTGATCAAATAAAAGCACTTACAACCGAATACACGGAAGTAGGATACGTTGGGCTTGTTGCCGGTGAGGATCTCATATGGGGTCTTGCTCAAGCCTTTGCGGATGTAGAGGCGGTTGGAGGAGTGGCATGCGGTGGATACGGCCTCGGCCCATAAATATTGGGGAGAAGAGTACTCCGCCAACATGGTCCTTGCCATATCCAAGAGAGTGCGATTCTTCCTTTCGGCAACACCATTTTGTTGAGGAGTGTAAGTGGCGGAGTATTGGTGACGAATGCCTTCTTCACTAAGAAATTCATTCAAAGTATAGTTCTTGAACTCCGATCCATTATCACTCCTAATAGCCATGATTTGCACATTGTGTTGACGTTGCACTTCGTTGGAGAAGTCGATGATGGTTTGTTGGGTCTCACTCTTGCACTTGAAGAAATAAACCCAAGTGTATCTTGAATAATCATCGACAATCACCAAGCAATACTTCTTGCCGCCAAGACTTGCCTTGGGCACAGCACCAAAGAGATCAACATGGAGAAGCTCCAAGATCCTCTTTAATGAGATAATAGTCTTAGCCTTGTGCACAATGTCATGCATCTTCCCTTCAACACATGACCTACAAACGCGATCCTTTGCAAAGGAAACATTTTCTTTTAGTCCAACAATAAGGCCACTTTTGTGAAGACTTTGCAAAGTTCTCATGTTGACATGGGATAGCCGGCGATGCCATAACCATCCCAAGTCCGCCTTCCCGAAAAGACACATTGCTTGAGTGTTGGTTGACTTAGAAAAGTCTACCACATACAACTCATTTTCAACATGTCCCACGTGAGCGACGTCAAGAGTCTTGCTCCTCAAAAGGACCACAATATCACCATCAAAGAAGACGGAGAACCCCATCTTACTAAGAGAGCGGACGGAAAGTAAATTGTAACCAAGGGATTCGACAAGCATGACGTTCACGATAGTGATATCGGGAGCCACCACAACCTTGCCAAACCCGGATACCTTAGACTTGGACGAGTCCCCATAGGTGACGGTTGCTTGGATGTCATTTGGTCGCAACTCCGTCACAAGTTCTTTGCTTCCGGTCATATGATTAGTGCATCCACTATCAAGAATCCATTTAGTCCCACCGGAAGCATAGTCCTGCAAGAGATCATTGACTAGAGTTAGGACCCGAGTTGGGTCCCTTTATGTTAGTAACAAGGGTCTTTGGAACCCATATAGTGTAGTCAATAAACCCCTCAATTGGACCAACATATTTAGCTTGCACAACACCATAATAATCAACATATAAGAAATGGTGTGGGTTGTTAGTTCCCGCGGAGGAGCTACGAGTAGTGTTGTCCCTAATGACAATACCACCCGAAGCACCATGTTTGTTCTTCTTCTTGTTCTTCTTCTTCTTGTTCCTTTTCTTGGCTACATAGCCAAGACCTTGCTTGCCCACTTGTTGCCTAGGAGCACTCAATTGTGGTCTAGAAATGACCGCATTAGAGCTTGGGGCAATCACTTGTGGGGTGGCAAGCACCACCTTTTCGACTTGAGTGCTTTTGCCCTTGAGCCTTGCTAGCTCATCCTTCAACCTAGCATTTTCCTCAATAATATTTGCATGATCACAAGAAGAAGTAGAAGTGCTAGGATGGTTAGATTGAGTAAGTTGAGTTTGAAGTTGTTCATGCAACTCTTTGAGGGATGAGTGTTGGCTTTCCAAAGCTTTGTGAGCATTGGTTAGCTTTTCAAACTCCTCGGTTAGTTTACCATGACCAACCCCAAAAACTTTATCCTTTTTAGCCTTTCTATATTTAGCAATAGCAAGATCACGTTCCTTAATGATTTTAGAGACAAGTTCATTATGAGTAGTTTCAATAGTTTCAAGTTCATCCTCTAGAGAAACTCTACCATCATGCTCTTCTTCAAGAGTCATTGAGAGGGATGCAATTTCATCCGCATCCCTTCTCTCAACCTCACCTTTCTTCTCAAGGGCCTCTTGGGCCTCTCCCAATTGCCTCATGAGATGCTCAAAGTACTTCTTGGTCTCCCCTTGCATGTTAGACATAAAACGGTCCAAGGAGGCCCTTTCCTCTTCTTCTCTGAGACTAGCAATATGTTCTAGTTCACTAGGGGTCTTAGAGTTAGGAGAAGATGATACCTCCGTGGCCTTAGCCATGAAGCACTTGGCATTGCGTTGAGGAAGATTTTCATTGGGGGATTCAAAGAGAGATGACGAAGATGGAGTGGAAGCAATAGCTAGAGCGGCCACTTCACTTGTGGTTTCTTCTTCTTCATCACTCCCGGAATCATACTCCTCTTGAGTCAAGAGCACAAACTTGGTGGGGGTCTTCTTGTTGAAAGGTTTCTTCTTGAAATGAGGTTTCTTGTATTCAACCTTGGACTTGTCCTTGCGGATGAGCTTGCCGCTATGGTTCTCTCTATTCTCATAGGGGCACTCCGCAATGAAATGGTACTTGTCTTGGCAATTGAAGCAAGATCTCACTTTTTGAGCCCCATCATTACCATAACGAGACTTGGTCTTCTCCTCAAAAAATTTCTTGCCTTTTGGGGGATTGTTCCAAAACTTTTGCACGGTGAGAGCTATTAGATCCTTTAGAACGGGATCATATTCTTGTTCCTTCAATGGAGGCAATGCTTCTTCACCATCTTCATCATTCTCAACTTCTCTTGCCAACACCTTGGCCTTCAAAGCAACGGAAGCTCCTTGATGCATCCCAATGGCCCTAGCACGGTTGTCAAGAGCATTCTTGGTTTGCACTTTGTAGGAGCTCAATTCTTGCATGAATTGGGTAGAGGTCATGGTAGAAAATCATGTCTCCCTTGAATGCTCTTCATATCCGTGCCCTCAAAAGGCATCACGGCAATTATGAACTTCCTCTTGATCCAAGCATCATCAATATGTGTTGCACCCGCATTAGAGAAAGCGGTGGCAAGAGATTTGAGTCTTCGATACATGTCAACGTGATCTTCTCCATCACGCATGAAAAATCCTTCGGCCTCATTGGTCAAGGTGTCATAGCGATTTCTTTGCATGCTTTAATTCCCAACAAACATGAGGACAAGTGCATCCCATGTTTCTTTGGCGGTGGAGAAGTGTTGAAGATGCGGCATGTGATTGGGGCCCACGGCTTGATGAAGGATGGATAAAGCGGTGTAATTGAGTTGGCAATCTACAACCTCTCTTCTTGTGAGATTCTTGGGATCATATGGCTTGTATCCATCACGAGTGATTCTCCAAAGATCTATACAAGAAGAGTTCAAGTGAGTCTCCATGTAGTATTGCCATTCACGAAAAGAATATTCATCAATTTTAGGTGGATCTCCTCTAGGAATTATATGAGGAAAAGGGATGGGAGGATCGGGAGAATATTGGCCTTCAACGGCATAATATCCTTCCTTTCCACTTGCACCCTTCTTAGCGGATTGTTCGGCGGAAGCAGTTTTAAGTGGTTCACCATCAACCCCTTTCTTGGCACCCTCCGTTTCCGGAGGGGATGAGTCGACCACCTCCGGTTCCTTGGCTTTGAGGAGTGTTGTCATGAGTTGACGCAACTCCTCAAATTTAGTGTCTATGGATGAGGTCAATGATTCTCTCAAAGCATTGAGATCATTCATGGACACATTTCCATCGGACGGAGCGTCATCTACCTCATCTCCCATACTTAAACTCTTAGGCGGTTAAGCCCGATAGAAGAGCCGAGGCTCTGATACCAATTGAAAGTAAAGTATAGGCACCTAGAGGGGGGGGGTGAATAGGTGCTACGACCAATTTTAATTTTTCTCAAAGTTTAGGCTTGACAAGAAGGTAAATTCTCTAGATAGTGCAACTAGTGGTGAATTTACCTATATGACAAGACAAGCAATTAATGCAAGAAGTACAAGTAAGTAAAGAGAGGGAGGAACGAGGTAACCGATGGAAGCACACGGAGACACGATGTATTTCCGAGTTCCTCCTTTTTAGGGGAGTACGTCTCGTTGGAGGGGTGTGAGCTCGCCACAAAGGCCTACTCAACGCCACTAAGGCTTCACCCTATTCTCCGATGAACTTCGCCACAAAGGCCTAGTTCACCTTCCACTATAGAACCCCTTTGAGGCGGGGATCAAATCCTTTACAAACAACTTGGGGCACACACCCACAACTTAATTGGGGGCTCCCAACTCTTCTTGAATCACCAACAAGAAACAAGATGCCTAGGTTCTCCACAAGAGGAAACCCTAGGCAAGATCCCTCTAGCTAGAGAGGGGGAAATGAAGAACGGCTCGGTGAAGATGTAGATCGGGGCCTTCTCCTTCAATCCTCCAAAGATCTTCAAGATTGGGTGGAGGGATTGGGAGTTATGAGGGATTTGGTGAGTTCTTAAATGCTCATAAATGCTAAGGGGAAGAACTAGATCTTGAGGAGGAAGAGGAGGGGTATTTATAGTCCCTCCTCACAACTAGTTGTTGTGCAGGAAAAAAGGTACCGGAATATCCGGTCCAAGTTTGGACCGGAATATCCGGTCAGCTTGCTCCACGCAGATCTGCAGTGCTGGACCGGATTATCCGGTTGATCTGGAATAATCCGGTACAAATAATCCGGTAGATGCCAGTACGCAAATCTTCTAGTCCTTAGCCATTTTTCCACTTCTTCAACTGCAACCGGAATATCCGGTATAGATATGAAATATCCGGTACAAATAATCCGGTTGACTCCAGTAGCTCCAAGCTTCCAGTCCTTAGCCATTTTTCGCAGCAACCGGAATATCCGGTCCAGGATGAATAATCCGGTCCGAATAATCCGGTTCACTTCTATGAGCAAAACTTCCAGTCCTTAGCAGTTTTTCGCAACAACCGGAATATCCGGTCCAGGATGAATAATCCGGTTCGAATAATCCGGTTCACTTCTGAGAGCAAAACTTCCAGTCCTTAGCAGTTTTTCGCAGCAACCGGAATATCCGGTCCAGGATGAATAATCCGGACCAAATAATCCGGTTCACTTCTGTATGCGAAACTCTCAGTCCTTAGCCATTTTTGTGCTCCTTCATCAGCAACCGGAATATCCGGTCCAGGATGAATAATCCGGTCCGAATAATCCGGTTGAGTTCTGTCCCAAAACTTTCAGGCCAAACTTCACCGACATTTCGGTGATCGATGCCGATGTTAAGTATAACACCTGCACACTAAACACCTCGATAAATAATGTACTTAGTATTGTTAACTAACACACAAAACACTGGGAAAACGAAATGCAATTTCAAGGGGTGCACCAATTTGGCCGTACACGTAAGAATAACCCGCCAGATGGGAAGGCCTTTCCCACCAAGCGGGGCACTCAACACAACTCAACTCTTCTTCGCATCAAGCCCAAAGCACCACGTGCTGTGCGTGCGCGGCTAATCGAGCCCCACGAAGAAAAGGGGACCCTCATAGCACTGGAAGACCACGCCGCCCTAAATGCCGACTACAAAAGTTCCACCCTGGCCTCGGGTTCGTACCTGCATATGCGTGCATCAAATGGAAAGCCCGAACTAAGTGTGGTGATTTGGACGAGATGCGATTCGAATCAAATTGAGGGGGGCGCCCATACACGCTTCCCACATGCGGATAGTGCGCTCATCATGGATCAGTAGACAAGACCCTTTTCCTATTAGGGTCGACACTAGCAGGCCTCAAAACCACGCCGGGCCTCCTGCCGGTGCCTTATCAGCAAATTATTATTACCTCAAATTAACAGGTTGTTGTTTAACATCGAGCCCCAGAATATAAACAGATATGATAACAGGAAGTAACGGGTCACAGACTCGAGCAAAAACAACCCTAAGCATGCTAGTAAGACACGGGCCCAAGCAACGGGGTTATAGGACTGGATGTGAGGCATATCAGGGCTCAGGGTATCATGTGATAGGTTCGTAACAGAAACAACGATACATATGGCTAGCAGAAATAGACAACGGAAAGTATCGGTAACCAATGTTGAAAGGAACACAATGGTTCATGTGAGTGATAACTTGCCTGCAAACTCAGTAGCCGGGTACTGAGCTAGATCCTCAGAAGGGGTGTCGTAAAGATCGTCGGTCTCAACGTCGTCGTCTATCCGAGAAGAAGCAAACAAACAATACAGGAAAATAAACAATCAATATCATGGCATAGTGCACAATCATGGGATGATGCATGTCAAGTTAATAGATGCATCAAAATAAACTAATTGGCATGGTAACACAATTTAAATGGACACATATGCAATTTTGAGTTGCATATGAAAAGCCCATGGATTTTGGTTTAAACAGTTGTTTTCTAATTAACCAACATGTGAAAGTGGTTTAGTATGATGCATGGATGAGGAAAATAACAAAATAACAACAATAGAACCAATTTGTAATGAGGTTTAGCAATTTAGAATTTTATTTATTAAGTTAAGGAATTTTTGGTTCCTTAAAGGTGACACACAAGTATTTGTTGTTTTCAGCCACTTAACTTGTGCAAAATAAATAACAAAATTCATATTTGAAAAGATCATAAAATTTTGGGTGGATTACATGTTTCAAATATTGAAAAAGGCATTAGGATGAATTTATTATGACTTAGACAATATTAAACAAGTTTTAAATGAATTTGAAACAAGTTTGGATATTATTTGAATTTTATTTATTCCAATCATAAATTCAAATCATATTTGAAAAGGTTATGTTTTTCTAGTTGGAAAACATATTTTGCATGTTCAAAAATAATTTAAATTGAGCAAGTTATGATTTTAGCAATTTTAAATGATTTAAACAAGGTTTAAATTATTTAGGCAATTTAAATTATTCAAACCATGAAACAAAATTTATATTTGAAAAGGTTATTTGAAATAGCATGGAAAACATATTTTATTTGCATTATTTGGATTAATAATGAAATAGTTATGAAATTTAGCAATTTACAATTGAATTATTTGAATTCAAATTTGAATTGCATTTTGAAAATTCAAAACAGTACACAATTGGTTTAGTTAGATAGATAATTTAATTTAGAACAACAAACATATTTAGAGTTTATTATTTGGAATTATAGATTAAAAGTTATTCATGTTTTTGTTTTAGGGATTAATCTGCAATTTAAAAGGATTAGATTTTCAAAACAGAAAAGTTTTAAAACGTTTGTTACCGCACTGTGGGCTAGCCACAGCCAGTGCCAGTGGGCCACGGGCCTACGTGGCGCTGCGTGCGGGCTGGCGTGGCAGCCAGGGCCACAGACAGGTGGGCCCTGCCTGTCAGCCGCACGGAAAAAAGGTTGGTTTTATTCGCATCCGCGAGGGATCGAACCAGCGACTGCGCGCAAAAGAACGAGGCAGTGCTACCACTGCGGTGTGGATTCAGTTTTGACAGTAACGAGGGCGCAGTGAGGTTATCCTTCAGATCTGCGTTAACTGAATTCAAACGCGCGCGCAGACTGAACCTAGCTGACAGAGAAGATCGCCGGCGACGAGACGCCGTGGTGCTCTGCTGCGGCTGCTGCGATCGGGTGCAGTGGGGTGATGGATGCGCGCGGATGCAACAGAGAGGAAAAGGAGGAGGAGACGGTGGTGCTCACCACCGTTGGGAGTCGATGCAGAGGCTCGGTGGCAACGGCGGTGACGACAGCGGCGTGGACGAGGACGGCGGCGCGGCTGTGGTGGATCTCCGAGCTCGCTCCGGTGTCAAAACTGTAGAGGGTGACGAGGTGGTTCGTTTCCAGTAGCTAGGTGGGGTGCAGGAGCTGCATGGCGACGGCGGTGCGCGTGGATTCAGGCGTGATCTCGCCGGTGAGGTGACAGTGAGGAGGGAAACGACGAGGAGAGGGATTGGCGGCGGCGCTCTCGAGGGGAACAACAGCCTAGGGTTTAGGGTTAGGTCTAGGGGTCCGTAGGGAGCTCTTATAGGGCACGGATCACCGTCGGAGCTCGCCGATGCCGCCGTGGCGCTACGGATGCGTCGCCGTACACGAGGGTGACGACAGATAGAAGGGAGAAAAAAAAACTAACCGTTATTCTGCGTAAGTAGCGGGCTGGGCTGCGCGCGGAAAGAAAACGAGGTGGGCTGGGCGCAGCCCACTCCCTTTTTGGCGCCAAAATTCTTTTTTAAATTTTTATTTCTCCTGTTTTTTTTTGCTGAAATAGTAATTGGAAGGATTTGATAGGTTTTAAATTAGTAAAAATTTTGGAAAAATTAGGGTAACCTTTTTAGGTCAAAAGCAAACAACTGTTAAGTTCTGTTTTCAGAAATTTTGAAATTTGCTTGCTGTTTGTATTTAAACCAAATTTGGGTGAATTTTAATATTTAAATGATCATTAATAAAAACAAACTTTTAAATAGGGTATCCCCTATGTTAATTATAAACCATTGATTAAAATTGTTGTATAATTTGCATGAATTCAAATTGGTTGCTGTTTGATGCTTTAATTTGAATTTTAAATGTGATTTGGAATTTAAATGATTGATTAAAACCATCCTTTTAACAAGTGATCATGATGGAATAAAATGAAAACAAATTGGTTGTTTTTATTTGAGATTTTTATTTAAAATGTTGTAACAGAGCAAGTATGAAACAATTGTTTGAATAAAGTTTAAATTTGGATTGTGAAAACAGGGAAAAACAGATGCAACAATTAAGAAACAAATGCAAACAACATGAAAACAAATGGAAACAATATGATGACATGATGCAATACTTTAATAAACATGAAAGAAACATTCTAAGGGGAGTTTTCATACTTGGGATGTTACACCTTA